>CATOUR010000746.1:0-29960 GCA_951848785.1 Callosobruchus maculatus | reverse complement strand
ATGTCTGTATGTCTGTATGTCTGTATGTCTGTATGTCTGTATGTCTGTATGTCTGTATGTCTGTATGTCTGTATGTCTGTATGTCTGTATGTCTGTATGTCTGTATGTCTGTATGCCTGTATGTCTGTATGTCTGTATGTCTGTATGTCTGTATGTCTGTATGTCTGTATGTCTGTATGTCTGTATGTCTGTATGTCTGTATGTCTGTATGTCTGTATGTCTGTATGTCTGTATGTCTGTATGTCTGTATGTCTGTATGTCTGTATGTCTGTATGTCTGTATGTCTGTATGTCTGTATGTCTGTATGTCTGTATGTCTGTATGTCTGTATGTCTGTATGCCTGTATGTCTGTATGTCTGTATGTCTGTATGTCTGTATGTCTGTATGTCTGTATGTCTGTATGCCTGTATGCCTGTATGTCTGTATGTCTGTATGTCTGTATGTCTGTATGTCTGTATGTCTGTATGTCTGTATGCCTGTACGTCTGTACGTCTGTATGTCTGTATGTCTGTATGTCTGTATGCCTGTACGTCTGTACGTCTGTATGTCTGTATGTCTGTATGTCTGTATGTCTGTATGTCTGTACGTCTGTACGTCTGTACGTCTGTACGTCTGTATGTCTGTATGTCTGTATGTCTGTACGTCTGTACGTCTGTACGTCTGTACGTCTGTATGTCTGTATGTCTGTATGTCTGTACGTCTGTACGTCTGTACGTCTGTACGTCTGTATGTCTGTATGTCTGTATGTCTGTATGTCGGTATGTCTGTACGTCTGTATGTCTGTATGTCTGTATGTCTGTATGTCTGTATGTCTGTATGTCTGTATGTCTGTATGTCTGTACGTCTGTATGTCTGTATGTCTGTATGTCTGTATGTCTGTATGTCTGTATGTCTGTATGTCTGTATGCCTGTATGTCTGTATGTCTGTATGTCTGTATGTCTGTATGTCTGTATGCCTGTATGTCTGTATGTCTGTATGTCTGTATGTCTGTATGTCTGTATGTCTGTATGTCTGTATGTCTGTATGTCTGTATGTCTGTATGTCTGTATGTCTGTATGTCTGTATGTCTGTATGTCTGTATGTCTGTATGTCTGTATGTCTGTATGTCTGTATGTCTGTATGTCTGTATGTCTGTATGTCTGTATGTCTGTATGTCTGTATGTCTGTATGTCTGTATGTCTGTATGTCTGTATGTCTGTATGTCTGTATGTCTGTATGTCTGTATGTCTGTACGTCTGTATGTCTGTATGTCTGTATGTCTGTATGTCTGTATGTCTGTATGTCTGTATGTCTGTACGTCTGTATGTCTGTATGTCTGTATGTCTGTATGTCTGTATGTCTGTATGTCTGTATGTCTGTATGTCTGTATGTCTGTATGTCTGTATGTCTGTATGTCTGTATGTCTGTATGTCTGTATGTCTGTATGTCTGTATGTCTGTATGTCTGTATGTCTGTATGTCTGTATGTCTGTATGTCTGTATGTCTGTATGTCTGTATGTCTGTATGTCGGTATGTCGGTATGTCCGTATGTCTGTATGTCTGTATGTCTGTATGTCTGTATGTCTGTATGTCTGTATGTCTGTATGTCTGTATGTCTGTATGTCTGTATGTCTGTATGTCGGTATGTCCGTATGTCTGTATGTCCGTATGTCGGTATGTCTGTATGTCTGTATGTCTGTATGTCTGTATGTCTGTATGTCTGTATGTCTGTATGTCTGTATGTCTGTATGTCTGTATGTCTGTATGTCTGTATGTCTGTATGTCTGTATGTCTGTATGTCTGTATGTCTGTATGTCTGTATGTCTGTATGTCTGTATGTCTGTATGTCTGTATGTCTGTATGTCTGTATGTCTGTATGTCTGTATGTCTGTATGTCTGTATGTCTGTATGTCTGTATGTCTGTATGTCTGTATGTCTGTATGTCTGTATGTCTGTATGTCTGTATGTCTGTATGTCTGTATGTCTGTATGTCTGTATGTCTGTATGTCTGTATGTCTGTATGTCTGTATGTCTGTATGTCTGTATGTCTGTATGTCTGTATGTCTGTATGTCTGTATGTCTGTATGTCTGTATGTCTGTATGTCTGTATGTCTGTATGTCTGTATGTCTGTATGTCTGTATGTCTGTATGTCTGTATGTCTGTATGTCTGTATGTCTGTATGTCTGTATGTCTGTATGTCTGTATGTCTGTATGTCTGTATGTCTGTATGTCTGTATGTCTGTATGTCTGTATGTCTGTATGTCTGTATGTCTGTATGTCTGTATGTCTGTATGTCTGTATGTCTGTATGTCTGTATGTCTGTATGTCTGTATGTCTGTATGTCTGTATGTCTGTATGTCTGTATGTCTGTATGTCTGTATGTCTGTATGTCTGTATGTCTGTATGTCTGTATGTCTGTATGTCTGTATGTCTGTATGTCTGTATGTCTGTATGTCTGTATGTCTGTATGTCTGTATGTCTGTATGTCTGTATGTCTGTATGTCTGTATGTCTGTATGTCTGTATGTCTGTATGTCTGTATGTCTGTATGTCTGTATGTCTGTATGTCTGTATGTCTGTATGTCTGTATGTCTGTATGTCTGTATGTCTGTATGTCTGTATGTCTGTATGTCTGTATGTCTGTATGTCTGTATGTCTGTATGTCTGTATGTCTGTATGTCTGTATGTCTGTATGTCTGTATGTCTGTATGTCTGTATGTCTGTATGTCTGTATGTCTGTATGTCTGTATGTCTGTATGTCTGTATGTCTGTATGTCTGTATGTCTGTATGTCTGTATGTCTGTATGTCTGTATGTCTGTATGTCTGTATGTCTGTATGTCTGTATGTCTGTATGTCTGTATGTCTGTATGTCTGTATGTCTGTATGTCTGTATGTCTGTATGTCTGTATGTCTGTATGTCTGTATGTCTGTATGTCTGTATGTCTGTATGTCTGTATGTCTGTATGTCTGTATGTCTGTATGTCTGTATGTCTGTATGTCTGTATGTCTGTATGTCTGTATGTCTGTATGTCTGTATGTCTGTATGTCTGTATGTCTGTATGTCTGTATGTCTGTATGTCTGTATGTCTGTATGTCTGTATGTCTGTATGTCTGTATGTCTGTATGTCTGTATGTCTGTATGTCTGTATGTCTGTATGTCTGTATGTCTGTATGTCTGTATGTCTGTATGTCTGTATGTCTGTATGTCTGTATGTCTGTATGTCTGTATGTCTGTATGTCTGTATGTCTGTATGTCTGTATGTCTGTATGTCTGTATGTCTGTATGTCTGTATGTCTGTATGTCTGTATGTCTGTATGTCTGTATGTCTGTATGTCTGTATGTCTGTATGTCTGTATGTCTGTATGTCTGTATGTCTGTATGTCTGTATGTCTGTATGTCTGTATGTCTGTATGTCTGTATGTCTGTATGTCTGTATGTCTGTATGTCTGTATGTCTGTATGTCTGTATGTCTGTATGTCTGTATGTCTGTATGTCTGTATGTCTGTATGTCTGTATGTCTGTATGTCTGTATGTCTGTATGTCTGTATGTCTGTATGTCTGTATGTCTGTATGTCTGTATGTCTGTATGTCTGTATGTCTGTATGTCTGTATGTCTGTATGTCTGTATGTCTGTATGTCTGTATGTCTGTATGTCTGTATGTCTGTATGTCTGTATGTCTGTATGTCTGTATGTCTGTATGTCTGTATGTCTGTATGTCTGTATGTCTGTATGTCTGTATGTCTGTATGTCTGTATGTCTGTATGTCTGTATGTCTGTATGTCTGTATGTCTGTATGTCTGTATGTCTGTATGTCTGTATGTCTGTATGTCTGTATGTCTGTATGTCTGTATGTCTGTATGTCTGTATGTCTGTATGTCTGTATGTCTGTATGTCTGTATGTCTGTATGTCTGTATGTCTGTATGTCTGTATGTCTGTATGTCTGTATGTCTGTATGTCTGTATGTCTGTATGTCTGTATGTCTGTATGTCTGTATGTCTGTATGTCTGTATGTCTGTATGTCTGTATGTCTGTATGTCTGTATGTCTGTATGTCTGTATGTCTGTATGTCTGTATGTCTGTATGTCTGTATGTCTGTATGTCTGTATGTCTGTATGTCTGTATGTCTGTATGTCTGTATGTCTGTATGTCTGTATGTCTGTATGTCTGTATGTCTGTATGTCTGTATGTCTGTATGTCTGTATGTCTGTATGTCTGTATGTCTGTATGTCTGTATGTCTGTATGTCTGTATGTCTGTATGTCTGTATGTCTGTATGTCTGTATGTCTGTATGTCTGTATGTCTGTATGTCTGTATGTCTGTATGTCTGTATGTCTGTATGTCTGTATGTCTGTATGTCTGTATGTCTGTATGTCTGTATGTCTGTATGTCTGTATGTCTGTATGTCTGTATGTCTGTATGTCTGTATGTCTGTATGTCTGTATGTCTGTATGTCTGTATGTCTGTATGTCTGTATGTCTGTATGTCTGTATGTCTGTATGTCTGTATGTCTGTATGTCTGTATGTCTGTATGTCTGTATGTCTGTATGTCTGTATGTCTGTATGTCTGTATGTCTGTATGTCTGTATGTCTGTATGTCTGTATGTCTGTATGTCTGTATGTCTGTATGTCTGTATGTCTGTATGTCTGTATGTCTGTATGTCTGTATGTCTGTATGTCTGTATGTCTGTATGTCTGTATGTCTGT
The DNA here is from genome assembly GCA_951848785.1 of Callosobruchus maculatus. Classification (NCBI taxonomy): domain Eukaryota; kingdom Metazoa; phylum Arthropoda; class Insecta; order Coleoptera; family Chrysomelidae; genus Callosobruchus; species Callosobruchus maculatus. Next base: position 25,272 of record CATOUR010000746.1, on the reverse strand, counting down.
ATGTCTGTATGTCTGTATGTCTGTATGTCTGTATGTCTGTATGTCTGTATGTCTGTATGTCTGTATGTCTGTATGTCTGTATGTCTGTATGTCTGTATGTCTGTATGTCTGTATGTCTGTATGTCTGTATGTCTGTATGTCTGTATGTCTGTATGTCTGTATGTCTGTATGTCTGTATGTCTGTATGTCTGTATGTCTGTATGTCTGTATGTCTGTATGTCTGTATGTCTGTATGTCTGTATGTCTGTATGTCTGTATGTCTGTATGTCTGTATGTCTGTATGTCTGTATGTCTGTATGTCTGTATGTCTGTATGTCTGTATGTCTGTATGTCTGTATGTCTGTATGTCTGTATGTCTGTATGTCTGTATGTCTGTATGTCTGTATGTCTGTATGTCTGTATGTCTGTATGTCTGTATGTCTGTATGTCTGTATGTCTGTATGTCTGTATGTCTGTATGTCTGTATGTCTGTATGTCTGTATGTCTGTATGTCTGTATGTCTGTATGTCTGTATGTCTGTATGTCTGTATGTCTGTATGTCTGTATGTCTGTATGTCTGTATGTCTGTATGTCTGTATGTCTGTATGTCTGTATGTCTGTATGTCTGTATGTCTGTATGTCTGTATGTCTGTATGTCTGTATGTCTGTATGTCTGTATGTCTGTATGTCTGTATGTCTGTATGTCTGTATGTCTGTATGTCTGTATGTCTGTATGTCTGTATGTCTGTATGTCTGTATGTCTGTATGTCTGTATGTCTGTATGTCTGTATGTCTGTATGTCTGTATGTCTGTATGTCTGTATGTCTGTATGTCTGTATGTCTGTATGTCTGTATGTCTGTATGTCTGTATGTCTGTATGTCTGTATGTCTGTATGTCTGTATGTCTGTATGTCTGTATGTCTGTATGTCTGTATGTCTGTATGTCTGTATGTCTGTATGTCTGTATGTCTGTATGTCTGTATGTCTGTATGTCTGTATGTCTGTATGTCTGTATGTCTGTATGTCTGTATGTCTGTATGTCTGTATGTCTGTATGTCTGTATGTCTGTATGTCTGTATGTCTGTATGTCTGTATGTCTGTATGTCTGTATGTCTGTATGTCTGTATGTCTGTATGTCTGTATGTCTGTATGTCTGTATGTCTGTATGTCTGTATGTCTGTATGTCTGTATGTCTGTATGTCTGTATGTCTGTATGTCTGTATGTCTGTATGTCTGTATGTCTGTATGTCTGTATGTCTGTATGTCTGTATGTCTGTATGTCTGTATGTCTGTATGTCTGTATGTCTGTATGTCTGTATGTCTGTATGTCTGTATGTCTGTATGTCTGTATGTCTGTATGTCTGTATGTCTGTATGTCTGTATGTCTGTATGTCTGTATGTCTGTATGTCTGTATGTCTGTATGTCTGTATGTCTGTATGTCTGTATGTCTGTATGTCTGTATGTCTGTATGTCTGTATGTCTGTATGTCTGTATGTCTGTATGTCTGTATGTCTGTATGTCTGTATGTCTGTATGTCTGTATGTCTGTATGTCTGTATGTCTGTATGTCTGTATGTCTGTATGTCTGTATGTCTGTATGTCTGTATGTCTGTATGTCTGTATGTCTGTATGTCTGTATGTCTGTATGTCTGTATGTCTGTATGTCTGTATGTCTGTATGTCTGTATGTCTGTATGTCTGTATGTCTGTATGTCTGTATGTCTGTATGTCTGTATGTCTGTATGTCTGTATGTCTGTATGTCTGTATGTCTGTATGTCTGTATGTCTGTATGTCTGTATGTCTGTATGTCTGTATGTCTGTATGTCTGTATGTCTGTATGTCTGTATGTCTGTATGTCTGTATGTCTGTATGTCTGTATGTCTGTATGTCTGTATGTCTGTATGTCTGTATGTCTGTATGTCTGTATGTCTGTATGTCTGTATGTCTGTATGTCTGTATGTCTGTATGTCTGTATGTCTGTATGTCTGTATGTCTGTATGTCTGTATGTCTGTATGTCTGTATGTCTGTATGTCTGTATGTCTGTATGTCTGTATGTCTGTATGTCTGTATGTCTGTATGTCTGTATGTCTGTATGTCTGTATGTCTGTATGTCTGTATGTCTGTATGTCTGTATGTCTGTATGTCTGTATGTCTGTATGTCTGTATGTCTGTATGTCTGTATGTCTGTATGTCTGTATGTCTGTATGTCTGTATGTCTGTATGTCTGTATGTCTGTATGTCTGTATGTCTGTATGTCTGTATGTCTGTATGTCTGTATGTCTGTATGTCTGTATGTCTGTATGTCTGTATGTCTGTATGTCTGTATGTCTGTATGTCTGTATGTCTGTATGTCTGTATGTCTGTATGTCTGTATGTCTGTATGTCTGTATGTCTGTATGTCTGTATGTCTGTATGTCTGTATGTCTGTATGTCTGTATGTCTGTATGTCTGTATGTCTGTATGTCTGTATGTCTGTATGTCTGTATGTCTGTATGTCTGTATGTCTGTATGTCTGTATGTCTGTATGTCTGTATGTCTGTATGTCTGTATGTCTGTATGTCTGTATGTCTGTATGTCTGTATGTCTGTATGTCTGTATGTCTGTATGTCTGTATGTCTGTATGTCTGTATGTCTGTATGTCTGTATGTCTGTATGTCTGTATGTCTGTATGTCTGTATGTCTGTATGTCTGTATGTCTGTATGTCTGTATGTCTGTATGTCTGTATGTCTGTATGTCTGTATGTCTGTATGTCTGTATGTCTGTATGTCTGTATGTCTGTATGTCTGTATGTCTGTATGTCTGTATGTCTGTATGTCTGTATGTCTGTATGTCTGTATGTCTGTATGTCTGTATGTCTGTATGTCTGTATGTCTGTATGTCTGTATGTCTGTATGTCTGTATGTCTGTATGTCTGTATGTCTGTATGTCTGTATGTCTGTATGTCTGTATGTCTGTATGTCTGTATGTCTGTATGTCTGTATGTCTGTATGTCTGTATGTCTGTATGTCTGTATGTCTGTATGTCTGTATGTCTGTATGTCTGTATGTCTGTATGTCTGTATGTCTGTATGTCTGTATGTCTGTATGTCTGTATGTCTGTATGTCTGTATGTCTGTATGTCTGTATGTCTGTATGTCTGTATGTCTGTATGTCTGTATGTCTGTATGTCTGTATGTCTGTATGTCTGTATGTCTGTATGTCTGTATGTCTGTATGTCTGTATGTCTGTATGTCTGTATGTCTGTATGTCTGTATGTCTGTATGTCTGTATGTCTGTATGTCTGTATGTCTGTATGTCTGTATGTCTGTATGTCTGTATGTCTGTATGTCTGTATGTCTGTATGTCTGTATGTCTGTATGTCTGTATGTCTGTATGTCTGTATGTCTGTATGTCTGTATGTCTGTATGTCTGTATGTCTGTATGTCTGTATGTCTGTATGTCTGTATGTCTGTATGTCTGTATGTCTGTATGTCTGTATGTCTGTATGTCTGTATGTCTGTATGTCTGTATGTCTGTATGTCTGTATGTCTGTATGTCTGTATGTCTGTATGTCTGTATGTCTGTATGTCTGTATGTCTGTATGTCTGTATGTCTGTATGTCTGTATGTCTGTATGTCTGTATGTCTGTATGTCTGTATGTCTGTATGTCTGTATGTCTGTATGTCTGTATGTCTGTATGTCTGTATGTCTGTATGTCTGTATGTCTGTATGTCTGTATGTCTGTATGTCTGTATGTCTGTATGTCTGTATGTCTGTATGTCTGTATGTCTGTATGTCTGTATGTCTGTATGTCTGTATGTCTGTATGTCTGTATGTCTGTATGTCTGTATGTCTGTATGTCTGTATGTCTGTATGTCTGTATGTCTGTATGTCTGTATGTCTGTATGTCTGTATGTCTGTATGTCTGTATGTCTGTATGTCTGTATGTCTGTATGTCTGTATGTCTGTATGTCTGTATGTCTGTATGTCTGTATGTCTGTATGTCTGTATGTCTGTATGTCTGTATGTCTGTATGTCTGTATGTCTGTATGTCTGTATGTCTGTATGTCTGTATGTCTGTATGTCTGTATGTCTGTATGTCTGTATGTCTGTATGTCTGTATGTCTGTATGTCTGTATGTCTGTATGTCTGTATGTCTGTATGTCTGTATGTCTGTATGTCTGTATGTCTGTATGTCTGTATGTCTGTATGTCTGTATGTCTGTATGTCTGTATGTCTGTATGTCTGTATGTCTGTATGTCTGTATGTCTGTATGTCTGTATGTCTGTATGTCTGTATGTCTGTATGTCTGTATGTCTGTATGTCTGTATGTCTGTATGTCTGTATGTCTGTATGTCTGTATGTCTGTATGTCTGTATGTCTGTATGTCTGTATGTCTGTATGTCTGTATGTCTGTATGTCTGTATGTCTGTATGTCTGTATGTCTGTATGTCTGTATGTCTGTATGTCTGTATGTCTGTATGTCTGTATGTCTGTATGTCTGTATGTCTGTATGTCTGTATGTCTGTATGTCTGTATGTCTGTATGTCTGTATGTCTGTATGTCTGTATGTCTGTATGTCTGTATGTCTGTATGTCTGTATGTCTGTATGTCTGTATGTCTGTATGTCTGTATGTCTGTATGTCTGTATGTCTGTATGTCTGTATGTCTGTATGTCTGTATGTCTGTATGTCTGTATGTCTGTATGTCTGTATGTCTGTATGTCTGTATGTCTGTATGTCTGTATGTCTGTATGTCTGTATGTCTGTATGTCTGTATGTCTGTATGTCTGTATGTCTGTATGTCTGTATGTCTGTATGTCTGTATGTCTGTATGTCTGTATGTCTGTATGTCTGTATGTCTGTATGTCTGTATGTCTGTATGTCTGTATGTCTGTATGTCTGTATGTCTGTATGTCTGTATGTCTGTATGTCTGTATGTCTGTATGTCTGTATGTCTGTATGTCTGTATGTCTGTATGTCTGTATGTCTGTATGTCTGTATGTCTGTATGTCTGTATGTCTGTATGTCTGTATGTCTGTATGTCTGTATGTCTGTATGTCTGTATGTCTGTATGTCTGTATGTCTGTATGTCTGTATGTCTGTATGTCTGTATGTCTGTATGTCTGTATGTCTGTATGTCTGTATGTCTGTATGTCTGTATGTCTGTATGTCTGTATGTCTGTATGTCTGTATGTCTGTATGTCTGTATGTCTGTATGTCTGTATGTCTGTATGTCTGTATGTCTGTATGTCTGTATGTCTGTATGTCTGTATGTCTGTATGTCTGTATGTCTGTATGTCTGTATGTCTGTATGTCTGTATGTCTGTATGTCTGTATGTCTGTATGTCTGTATGTCTGTATGTCTGTATGTCTGTATGTCTGTATGTCTGTATGTCTGTATGTCTGTATGTCTGTATGTCTGTATGTCTGTATGTCTGTATGTCTGTATGTCTGTATGTCTGTATGTCTGTATGTCTGTATGTCTGTATGTCTGTATGTCTGTATGTCTGTATGTCTGTATGTCTGTATGTCTGTATGTCTGTATGTCTGTATGTCTGTATGTCTGTATGTCTGTATGTCTGTATGTCTGTATGTCTGTATGTCTGTATGTCTGTATGTCTGTATGTCTGTATGTCTGTATGTCTGTATGTCTGTATGTCTGTATGTCTGTATGTCTGTATGTCTGTATGTCTGTATGTCTGTATGTCTGTATGTCTGTATGTCTGTATGTCTGTATGTCTGTATGTCTGTATGTCTGTATGTCTGTATGTCTGTATGTCTGTATGTCTGTATGTCTGTATGTCTGTATGTCTGTATGTCTGTATGTCTGTATGTCTGTATGTCTGTATGTCTGTATGTCTGTATGTCTGTATGTCTGTATGTCTGTATGTCTGTATGTCTGTATGTCTGTATGTCTGTATGTCTGTATGTCTGTATGTCTGTATGTCTGTATGTCTGTATGTCTGTATGTCTGTATGTCTGTATGTCTGTATGTCTGTATGTCTGTATGTCTGTATGTCTGTATGTCTGTATGTCTGTATGTCTGTATGTCTGTATGTCTGTATGTCTGTATGTCTGTATGTCTGTATGTCTGTATGTCTGTATGTCTGTATGTCTGTATGTCTGTATGTCTGTATGTCTGTATGTCTGTATGTCTGTATGTCTGTATGTCTGTATGTCTGTATGTCTGTATGTCTGTATGTCTGTATGTCTGTATGTCTGTATGTCTGTATGTCTGTATGTCTGTATGTCTGTATGTCTGTATGTCTGTATGTCTGTATGTCTGTATGTCTGTATGTCTGTATGTCTGTATGTCTGTATGTCTGTATGTCTGTATGTCTGTATGTCTGTATGTCTGTATGTCTGTATGTCTGTATGTCTGTATGTCTGTATGTCTGTATGTCTGTATGTCTGTATGTCTGTATGTCTGTATGTCTGTATGTCTGTATGTCTGTATGTCTGTATGTCTGTATGTCTGTATGTCTGTATGTCTGTATGTCTGTATGTCTGTATGTCTGTATGTCTGTATGTCTGTATGTCTGTATGTCTGTATGTCTGTATGTCTGTATGTCTGTATGTCTGTATGTCTGTATGTCTGTATGTCTGTATGTCTGTATGTCTGTATGTCTGTATGTCTGTATGTCTGTATGTCTGTATGTCTGTATGTCTGTATGTCTGTATGTCTGTATGTCTGTATGTCTGTATGTCTGTATGTCTGTATGTCTGTATGTCTGTATGTCTGTATGTCTGTATGTCTGTATGTCTGTATGTCTGTATGTCTGTATGTCTGTATGTCTGTATGTCTGTATGTCTGTATGTCTGTATGTCTGTATGTCTGTATGTCTGTATGTCTGTATGTCTGTATGTCTGTATGTCTGTATGTCTGTATGTCTGTATGTCTGTATGTCTGTATGTCTGTATGTCTGTATGTCTGTATGTCTGTATGTCTGTATGTCTGTATGTCTGTATGTCTGTATGTCTGTATGTCTGTATGTCTGTATGTCTGTATGTCTGTATGTCTGTATGTCTGTATGTCTGTATGTCTGTATGTCTGTATGTCTGTATGTCTGTATGTCTGTATGTCTGTATGTCTGTATGTCTGTATGTCTGTATGTCTGTATGTCTGTATGTCTGTATGTCTGTATGTCTGTATGTCTGTATGTCTGTATGTCTGTATGTCTGTATGTCTGTATGTCTGTATGTCTGTATGTCTGTATGTCTGTATGTCTGTATGTCTGTATGTCTTGTAACGGTTCACCCGTTTTCAAAATTATTTTTATATTATTTACTTGGCTACCATATACAAATAGTTTACAACTTCCATTTTTAGCTACTGCTTCCTCATTATACTAGTACATTTTTATAACCATTTTGCTTCTCACCTCTACCTTTTCCCATCTCTACTTCCTTGAGCTGCAAATATTGTTAATTATACACACTGCGCAAGTGCGCCAAATTTTGGGAAATTCTAATGAGTGGGGGGGTATGCTCTTGCTCTCCACCAAGGTTACCTTTTATGTCGAAACACATATCTCCTTCCTTTTGCTTTTTGAACTCAAATAGTTAACAAAATATAATTATGTCTCTCTAAGACAATCTTTTGTGTCTGTGCCATTATGTCTTAATCAAGGAGAACCACCCTTTTTTGGCGGGGTGCCTCAATGAAGACCACTTTTCTTGGTCGGGGTGCCATCATGAAGACACCACACCTTTGGGGCACAACCTGAACTCCTGAAGAAAACTTTTCTTTGGGGACACCACACCTTTGGGGCACCACCTGAACTCCTCAAAAAGCCAGCCTTCTCTGGAGCACCACCTTCCTTTCGGAAGGGCACTACTACGAGGACTTCCTTCTGAAGCTAAGTTCTTTTTAAAAAAAAAAAATTAAATGTACTGCATTCGTATACATACTAAAATAAATCTTTATTAAACCATTGTTGTCCTAGTTTTCATTTCTTGGCGGCTAACGAGACTCACACATTCACGCACACACGCACGCACCTACACACCCTAGTCTTATGCAATCCTACTGAGCTACTGGTTGCTATGAGTAATAAAAGTGTTGGCTGGTCGTTCATGACCAAGCAACATTTTTATTGTTACAAATTGGCGCCCAACGTGGGGCCAGACATGGGTATGTCTGGTTTTGTGCGTTGTGAGTCTTGGAGCTGTCTTGAAGTGAAAATTGGACAACTTTTTCAAAATTCCATTTCGGCTCATTGACTCAAAATTCCATTTAATAATTTTTTTTGGATGCAGTACTTTCATTTGGCATATATATTTTATTATTTAATTTTCTTTAACTATTATCAGCTTATATTTTTTTTGTAGTTTTCAGAGTGATTGTTTGTCCAAATTTTCTATCAAAATTTTTCTATTGAGGTATATTTGAAGTTATTTAAATTTTTCTATTGATTTTTGTCTGTTAGTGTATTTTATTTATGACTGAGATTTTATTTCCTAATGCATTATTTTTTGTACTGTCTTGAGACATTTCGCGTATGCGTTAATTTATAAATCTGAGCGTATGTTGTAAATGCTTCTCTGAGATATCTGGCGTTTGGATATTATTCACAGGTCATAAACACTACCTACAGCTTTTTGTATGGTTTGCCCTTTTTTGTAGCTATATATTTTGTGTGGTATTTGGACAACAATTCACTACATTCTTCTTTGGTAATTTGTTATTTAGGTACATTCATTTAGTAACTCATTTATAGTTGAAAATTTTTATAAGCTGACTTTAGTTTTTTGTTACTTATAGAAGGGTGGTTATATATGTGCAATTATATACTTGCATATATATTTAATTTTCTTGATTAACACATACATTGAGGCACATACACATATAAAATATATTGATATGTCACAATTTTTTTTTGATCTTTTGTTAAGTAAATGCGTGTAGGTACTTTGTTTTTTTTGTGTTACGATTGTTTTCATTCTGGAGTTTTATTGATGTGTAGTTGTTTTATCTGGCAAATATTTTTGATATTAGTTAGGGCATTTTAGTCTCTATTTTCTTTTAATTGAAGGACTGATAAGGACAGTCATATTTGTTGAGGCCAGATAAACAATTTTAAAGTTTTGAGTATTACTCCAGAATAGCTCTTCAAGTATGTACCTGCTCGAGTGTCTTTTTTGTCTTTTAATGAAGTTTTTATATCTTTAGTCTTGTCAGGTTTTGTCTCTCGCTTTTCTAGTTGAAGCATTATTTAGAGGTAACCATGCGTAAACTAGTTCTGATTCACATAGTGATCAGTCCTTTTGTTTTTTCATGTATAGTTTTTGTCTATGAGTCCCAGTTACAAAATTTCATACGCCCTGCTGTACTGGGCGCGGACGCTTAATGTTTGGAGGGAAAATGTACCACCATCTCACTTCAAGCATTAGTATCCAAAAAGAATTAGCCAGCGCCCCTCAAAAATTCTAGGCAGCAGTAAGAGTCTGCTAATAGATCTCTTAGGACATTTAATATCGTTGTTAACCAATCTTATGCGTTATCGTAGTCCCAAAAATTCATGCGCCCTGCTGTACTGGGCGAAGATGCGAGACGTCTGAAGGGAAAATGCACCGCCATTCTCACTTCAAGCGTCAGTGTCAGAGAAAGAATTAGCCAGCGCCCTTTAAAAATTCTAGGCGGCAGTAAGAGTCTGCCAATAGATCCCCTTAGGACATTTAAGACCGTTGCTTGCGACCTTCTGAAAAGTTATAGTCCAAAAATTTTGTATGCATACTATTGTGACAATTGTAATTTAACATCGATTTCCAAATTCTGATCAAATTTAAATTTAACCGTACTGAACATTTGTGAGCACATTCTTAAATTTTTACTGATATTTTTGATAGTTCTTAAAACTTTGACTAATCAATTTAATTTGTAGTATAAATTTATTGCATTCCGTAGTATACTGTAACATATTTTCAGAAATATTATTTGTTATAGAATTTTTTCCAAATTTTGTGTTATAGAGACTGATGTAAGTCCTATGACGTTTCTTGGATCGAAAGCGCTTTTCTTGTATGCATTTTCTGTTCACTTGTCTGTCGTAATATGCATACTTATAAATCTGGCGTATTTCGGGCAGCTCTTGAAACCTCTGGCGTAGAAGAAACACTTTTGATATGGTACATTGTAATGTACTTTGTTTGTTGGTAGATTTCTGAAATCCTATGTTCATTTATGCCATGTCATGTCATTTCAACTTTATGTAAATTTTTAAATTTTTACTTGTGAATAAGATCATCCCTGATTGTTGCTGTCCTCTTTAGTTATCCTGGTATGCGTTTCTATAAATCTGCAGCGTACTTGAAATAGCTTTTGTAGGTTTGCGATTTTCATGTGTGATTCGTTTTCATGGTACTTGTTCAATGTTCATTATAGTAGATTTCTTATGACTTTAAAATCACTTTAAAATTTACGGCTTTAAAAAAAAAATTTCACTTAGCTCTCAAGAACGAAATTACCCCTGATTGTCTCTATCCTCTTTAGTTATCCTGGTATGCGTTTCTATAAATCTGCAACGTACTTGGAATGACTTTTGTAGGCCTGAGATTTTCATGTTTAGTTTCTTTCATATGATCTGTTTATCACAGTTTAGTTTTTTTAAATCACTTTGAATTTATAGCTTTACGATTTTCACTTTGCACTCATAACTTGATATGAGTTTATTACAATTTTAGTAATCTGATATTTGATGGACTAAAATCTTTGTAACATTTCCTGAAATTTTGCATTTAATCTTCGATTTTTAGCTTACCTTATAACCTTATAATTTTTAATCGATTAAGATCCTTGTGCTGACATGCTCACAAATAGTTCAAGCTTTTGATTATTGTTATTGTATTGGCTCATGCAATCTTTAATAGTTTTTCCTGATTAGATCTTAAACTTACACTGATGTTTGAATTCTTTTTTGGAATCAATTTATTAATGAATATTAGATTTGTGCTACTTATTTCACTTAAGTAATTTTGCCTACTTTAAATTGTCACATGATGTATAATTTTTCCTAAATTTATTTTTGAATTCAATGTGAGGAACAAACTTTCCCTGAATTTTCTTCCCAAGTTTGATATGATATATAAATTTTCCTTGAATTGATTTTTGAATTCAATTTAATGTTGTTAAGCCTTTGTGAATTTATTCTTTTGAATCTAATAGGACACAAAACTTCTCTGAATTTACTTCGTTCTTTATTATTTGAAAAATTTCATGTAGGTAATTGACTTTGAAATGATATCACTCAAGTACTTAAGATGTTTGATTGCTTTTTTTTTCCTTTGTAGTCTTATTTTAGACTGCTGGCGCCCAACTTTTTTTGTTGATCACGGAATCATAATGCTCTTTATCGAATGAGAACATTACTGGATTATAGCAAGATCTTTTGTCGAATCAGAACATCACCTGATTACAAATTTTTTTCTTGAATCAGAACATTACTGAATTATAGTTAGTACTTAGAAAGTATTTGATCAAAATTTAAATTTTATTTTGGGTTTTCATAGAAGCACTTATGGTGTTAGAATTTTTTTTCATTTAATATATCATAAATGGAAATAGTTTGGTCTTATACTTATGCTTTAGAGATCTGAATTTTCTCTTAAGCCTGTTCAGTGGAATATTTTACAATCTTTTGTTGAGAATATTAAGGTTATCTCTATTTTGTTTGAAAATTACTCATAGTTATTTAGGGTATTTAGATTTTTTTTATAGGCTTCGACCTTGTTGTTATTTTAGTGAGTCTTGAAACTCTTTGTTGCTTGTCAACGTTTTGACAATTTTTTCTTTTTTTTAGGTCTTAAGTATATTAGGGTTTGATAGGTTGCGTACATTTGTTTTTTTTTTACCTCACAATTTATTACCTTCATTGTGTAGTACATATTCAGTGCAGCTTCACTGCACTTTTAAGCGAGTTGGTGCTATAACCATCCCTCTTGTTTGGTAGACTCGAGGCTATCTCTTTTTCTTCCCATTTCTCTTCCAACATTTTTGTTTTCTACCTGCGTCTTCTTGCTCTCTCATGCACCTTGATAGACTTTGTAGGTTGTAGATTACTACAATTTCTTGAGATTTGCATGGGGAAGCACGAAAACTTAATCTGACATTGTTATCAGGACAAATGATTGATTTTGATCCCTCAGTGATAACTTTAACTTTACTCTCTTTTCAAAAAAAAATTCTCGAATGCTTCTCAAATTTTTTTTCGTTAAGTGGGGCCGAGTGTAACGGTTCACCCGTTTTCAAAATTATTTTTATATTATTTACTTGGCTACCATATACAAATAGTTTACAACTTCCATTTTTAGCTACTGCTTCCTCATTATACTAGTACATTTTTATAACCATTTTGCTTCTCACCTCTACCTTTTCCCATCTCTACTTCCTTGAGCTGCAAATATTGTTAATTATACACACTGCGCAAGTGCGCCAAATTTTGGGAAATTCTAATGAGTGGGGGGGTATGCTCTTGCTCTCCACCAAGGTTACCTTTTATGTCGAAACACATATCTCCTTCCTTTTGCTTTTTGAACTCAAATAGTTAACAAAATATAATTATGTCTCTCTAAGACAATCTTTTGTGTCTGTGCCATTATGTCTTAATCAAGGAGAACCACCCTTTTTTGGCGGGGTGCCTCAATGAAGACCACTTTTCTTGGTCGGGGTGCCATCATGAAGACACCACACCTTTGGGGCACAACCTGAACTCCTGAAGAAAACTTTTCTTTGGGGACACCACACCTTTGGGGCACCACCTGAACTCCTCAAAAAGCCAGCCTTCTCTGGAGCACCACCTTCCTTTCGGAAGGGCACTACTACGAGGACTTCCTTCTGAAGCTAAGTTCTTTTTAAAAAAAAAAAATTAAATGTACTGCATTCGTATACATACTAAAATAAATCTTTATTAAACCATTGTTGTCCTAGTTTTCATTTCTTGGCGGCTAACGAGACTCACACATTCACGCACACACGCACGCACCTACACACCCTAGTCTTATGCAATCCTACTGAGCTACTGGTTGCTATGAGTAATAAAAGTGTTGGCTGGTCGTTCATGACCAAGCAACATTTTTATTGTTACAGTCTGTATGTCTGTATGTCTGTATGTCTGTATGTCTGTATGTCTGTATGTCTGTATGTCTGTATGTCTGTATGTCTGTATGTCTGTATGTCTGTATGTCTGTATGTCTGTATGTCTGTATGTCTGTATGTCTGTATGTCTGTATGTCTGTATGTCTGTATGTCTGTATGTCTGTATGTCTGTATGTCTGTATGTCTGTATGTCTGTATGTCTGTATGTCTGTATGTCTGTATGTCTGTATGTCTGTATGTCTGTATGTCTGTATGTCTGTATGTCTGTATGTCTGTATGTCTGTATGTCTGTATGTCTGTATGTCTGTATGTCTGTATGTCTGTATGTCTGTATGTCTGTATGTCTGTATGTCTGTATGTCTGTATGTCTGTATGTCTGTATGTCTGTATGTCTGTATGTCTGTATGTCTGTATGTCTGTATGTCTGTATGTCTGTATGTCTGTATGTCTGTATGTCTGTATGTCTGTATGTCTGTATGTCTGTATGTCTGTATGTCTGTATGTCTGTATGTCTGTATGTCTGTATGTCTGTATGTCTGTATGTCTGTATGTCTGTATGTCTGTATGTCTGTATGTCTGTATGTCTGTATGTCTGTATGTCTGTATGTCTGTATGTCTGTATGTCTGTATGTCTGTATGTCTGTATGTCTGTATGTCTGTATGTCTGTATGTCTGTATGTCTGTATGTCTGTATGTCTGTATGTCTGTATGTCTGTATGTCTGTATGTCTGTATGTCTGTATGTCTGTATGTCTGTATGTCTGTATGTCTGTATGTCTGTATGTCTGTATGTCTGTATGTCTGTATGTCTGTATGTCTGTATGTCTGTATGTCTGTATGTCTGTATGTCTGTATGTCTGTATGTCTGTATGTCTGTATGTCTGTATGTCTGTATGTCTGTATGTCTGTATGTCTGTATGTCTGTATGTCTGTATGTCTGTATGTCTGTATGTCTGTATGTCTGTATGTCTGTATGTCTGTATGTCTGTATGTCTGTATGTCTGTATGTCTGTATGTCTGTATGTCTGTATGTCTGTATGTCTGTATGTCTGTATGTCTGTATGTCTGTATGTCTGTATGTCTGTATGTCTGTATGTCTGTATGTCTGTATGTCTGTATGTCTGTATGTCTGTATGTCTGTATGTCTGTATGTCTGTATGTCTGTATGTCTGTATGTCTGTATGTCTGTATGTCTGTATGTCTGTATGTCTGTATGTCTGTATGTCTGTATGTCTGTATGTCTGTATGTCTGTATGTCTGTATGTCTGTATGTCTGTATGTCTGTATGTCTGTATGTCTGTATGTCTGTATGTCTGTATGTCTGTATGTCTGTATGTCTGTATGTCTGTATGTCTGTATGTCTGTATGTCTGTATGTCTGTATGTCTGTATGTCTGTATGTCTGTATGTCTGTATGTCTGTATGTCTGTATGTCTGTATGTCTGTATGTCTGTATGTCTGTATGTCTGTATGTCTGTATGTCTGTATGTCTGTATGTCTGTATGTCTGTATGTCTGTATGTCTGTATGTCTGTATGTCTGTATGTCTGTATGTCTGTATGTCTGTATGTCTGTATGTCTGTATGTCTGTATGTCTGTATGTCTGTATGTCTGTATGTCTGTATGTCTGTATGTCTGTATGTCTGTATGTCTGTATGTCTGTATGTCTGTATGTCTGTATGTCTGTATGTCTGTATGTCTGTATGTCTGTATGTCTGTATGTCTGTATGTCTGTATGTCTGTATGTCTGTATGTCTGTATGTCTGTATGTCTGTATGTCTGTATGTCTGTATGTCTGTATGTCTGTATGTCTGTATGTCTGTATGTCTGTATGTCTGTATGTCTGTATGTCTGTATGTCTGTATGTCTGTATGTCTGTATGTCTGTATGTCTGTATGTCTGTATGTCTGTATGTCTGTATGTCTGTATGTCTGTATGTCTGTATGTCTGTATGTCTGTATGTCTGTATGTCTGTATGTCTGTATGTCTGTATGTCTGTATGTCTGTATGTCTGTATGTCTGTATGTCTGTATGTCTGTATGTCTGTATGTCTGTATGTCTGTATGTCTGTATGTCTGTATGTCTGTATGTCTGTATGTCTGTATGTCTGTATGTCTGTATGTCTGTATGTCTGTATGTCTGTATGTCTGTATGTCTGTATGTCTGTATGTCTGTATGTCTGTATGTCTGTATGTCTGTATGTCTGTATGTCTGTATGTCTGTATGTCTGTATGTCTGTATGTCTGTATGTCTGTATGTCTGTATGTCTGTATGTCTGTATGTCTGTATGTCTGTATGTCTGTATGTCTGTATGTCTGTATGTCTGTATGTCTGTATGTCTGTATGTCTGTATGTCTGTATGTCTGTATGTCTGTATGTCTGTATGTCTGTATGTCTGTATGTCTGTATGTCTGTATGTCTGTATGTCTGTATGTCTGTATGTCTGTATGTCTGTATGTCTGTATGTCTGTATGTCTGTATGTCTGTATGTCTGTATGTCTGTATGTCTGTATGTCTGTATGTCTGTATGTCTGTATGTCTGTATGTCTGTATGTCTGTATGTCTGTATGTCTGTATGTCTGTATGTCTGTATGTCTGTATGTCTGTATGTCTGTATGTCTGTATGTCTGTATGTCTGTATGTCTGTATGTCTGTATGTCTGTATGTCTGTATGTCTGTATGTCTGTATGTCTGTATGTCTGTATGTCTGTATGTCTGTATGTCTGTATGTCTGTATGTCTGTATGTCTGTATGTCTGTATGTCTGTATGTCTGTATGTCTGTATGTCTGTATGTCTGTATGTCTGTATGTCTGTATGTCTGTATGTCTGTATGTCTGTATGTCTGTATGTCTGTATGTCTGTATGTCTGTATGTCTGTATGTCTGTATGTCTGTATGTCTGTATGTCTGTATGTCTGTATGTCTGTATGTCTGTATGTCTGTATGTCTGTATGTCTGTATGTCTGTATGTCTGTATGTCTGTATGTCTGTATGTCTGTATGTCTGTATGTCTGTATGTCTGTATGTCTGTATGTCTGTATGTCTGTATGTCTGTATGTCTGTATGTCTGTATGTCTGTATGTCTGTATGTCTGTATGTCTGTATGTCTGTATGTCTGTATGTCTGTATGTCTGTATGTCTGTATGTCTGTATGTCTGTATGTCTGTATGTCTGTATGTCTGTATGTCTGTATGTCTGTATGTCTGTATGTCTGTATGTCTGTATGTCTGTATGTCTGTATGTCTGTATGTCTGTATGTCTGTATGTCTGTATGTCTGTATGTCTGTATGTCTGTATGTCTGTATGTCTGTATGTCTGTATGTCTGTATGTCTGTATGTCTGTATGTCTGTATGTCTGTATGTCTGTATGTCTGTATGTCTGTATGTCTGTATGTCTGTATGTCTGTATGTCTGTATGTCTGTATGTCTGTATGTCTGTATGTCTGTATGTCTGTATGTCTGTATGTCTGTATGTCTGTATGTCTGTATGTCTGTATGTCTGTATGTCTGTATGTCTGTATGTCTGTATGTCTGTATGTCTGTATGTCTGTATGTCTGTATGTCTGTATGTCTGTATGTCTGTATGTCTGTATGTCTGTATGTCTGTATGTCTGTATGTCTGTATGTCTGTATGTCTGTATGTCTGTATGTCTGTATGTCTGTATGTCTGTATGTCTGTATGTCTGTATGTCTGTATGTCTGTATGTCTGTATGTCTGTATGTCTGTATGTCTGTATGTCTGTATGTCTGTATGTCTGTATGTCTGTATGTCTGTATGTCTGTATGTCTGTATGTCTGTATGTCTGTATGTCTGTATGTCTGTATGTCTGTATGTCTGTATGTCTGTATGTCTGTATGTCTGTATGTCTGTATGTCTGTATGTCTGTATGTCTGTATGTCTGTATGTCTGTATGTCTGTATGTCTGTATGTCTGTATGTCTGTATGTCTGTATGTCTGTATGTCTGTATGTCTGTATGTCTGTATGTCTGTATGTCTGTATGTCTGTATGTCTGTATGTCTGTATGTCTGTATGTCTGTATGTCTGTATGTCTGTATGTCTGTATGTCTGTATGTCTGTATGTCTGTATGTCTGTATGTCTGTATGTCTGTATGTCTGTATGTCTGTATGTCTGTATGTCTGTATGTCTGTATGTCTGTATGTCTGTATGTCTGTATGTCTGTATGTCTGTATGTCTGTATGTCTGTATGTCTGTATGTCTGTATGTCTGTATGTCTGTATGTCTGTATGTCTGTATGTCTGTATGTCTGTATGTCTGTATGTCTGTATGTCTGTATGTCTGTATGTCTGTATGTCTGTATGTCTGTATGTCTGTATGTCTGTATGTCTGTATGTCTGTATGTCTGTATGTCTGTATGTCTGTATGTCTGTATGTCTGTATGTCTGTATGTCTGTATGTCTGTATGTCTGTATGTCTGTATGTCTGTATGTCTGTATGTCTGTATGTCTGTATGTCTGTATGTCTGTATGTCTGTATGTCTGTATGTCTGTATGTCTGTATGTCTGTATGTCTGTATGTCTGTATGTCTGTATGTCTGTATGTCTGTTGTCTGTATGTCTGTATGTCTGTATGTCTGTATGTCTGTATGTCTGTATGTCTGTATGTCTGTATGTCTGTATGTCTGTATGTCTGTATGTCTGTATGTCTGTATGTCTGTATGTCTGTATGTCTGTATGTCTGTATGTCTGTATGTCTGTATGTCTGTATGTCTGTATGTCTGTATGTCTGTATGTCTGTATGTCTGTATGTCTGTATGTCTGTATGTCTGTATGTCTGTATGTCTGTATGTCTGTATGTCTGTATGTCTGTATGTCTGTATGTCTGTATGTCTGTATGTCTGTATGTCTGTATGTCTGTATGTCTGTATGTCTGTATGTCTGTATGTCTGTATGTCTGTATGTCTGTATGTCTGTATGTCTGTATGTCTGTATGTCTGTATGTCTGTATGTCTGTATGTCTGTATGTCTGTATGTCTGTATGTCTGTATGTCTGTATGTCTGTATGTCTGTATGTCTGTATGTCTGTATGTCTGTATGTCTGTATGTCTGTATGTCTGTATGTCTGTGTGTCTGTATGTCTGTATGTCTGTATGTCTGTATGTCTGTATGTCTGTATGTCTGTATGTCTGTATGTCTGTATGTCTGTATGTCTGTATGTCTGTATGTCTGTGTGTCTGTATGTCTGTATGTCTGTATGTCTGTATGTCTGTGTGTCTGTATGTCTGTATGTCTGTATGTCTGTATGTCTGTATGTCTGTGTGTCTGTATGTCTGTATGTCTGTATGTCTGTATGTCTGTATGTCTGTGTGTCTGTATGTCTGTGTGTCTGTATGTCTGTATGTCTGTATGTCTGTATGTCTGTGTGTCTGTATGTCTGTATGTCTGTATGTCTGTGTGTCTGTATGTCTGTATGTCTGTATGTCTGTGTGTCTGTATGTCTGTATGTCTGTATGTCTGTATGTCTGTGTGTCTGTGTGTCTGTATGTCTGTATGTCTGTATGTCTGTATGTCTGTATGTCTGTATGTCTGTATGTCTGTATGTCTGTATGTCTGTATGTCTGTATGTCTGTGTGTCTGTATGTCTGTATGTCTGTGTGTCTGTATGTCTGTATGTCTGTATGTCTGTATGTCTGTATGTCTGTATGTCTGTATGTCTGTATGTCTGTATGTCTGTATGTCTGTATGTCTGTATGTCTGTATGTCTGTATGTCTGTATGTCTGTATGTCTCTATGTCTGTATGTCTGTATGTCTCTATGTCTGTATGTCTGTATGTCTGTATGTCTGTATGTCTGTATGTCTGTATGTCTGTATGTCTCTATGTCTGTATGTCTGTATGTCTGTATGTCTGTATGTCTCTATGTCTGTATGTCTGTATGTCTGTATGTCTGTATGTCTCTATGTCTGTATGTCTCTATGTCTGTATGTCTGTATGTCTGTATGTCTGTATGTCTGTATGTCTGTATGTCTGTATGTCTGTATGTCTGTATGTCTCTATGTCTGTATGTCTCTATGTCTGTATGTCTGTATGTCTGTATGTCTCTATGTCTGTATGTCTGTATGTCTGTATGTCTGTATGTCTGTATGTCTGTATGTCTGTATGTCTGTATGTCTGTATGTCTGTATGTCTGTATGTCTGTATGTCTGTATGTCTGTATGTCTGTATGTCTGTATGTCTCTATGTCTGTATGTCTGTATGTCTGTATGTCTCTATGTCTGTATGTCTGTATGTCTGTATGTCTGTATGTCTGTATGTCTGTATGTCTGTATGTCTGTATGTCTGTATGTCTGTATGTCTGTATGTCTGTATGTCTGTATGTCTGTATGTCTGTATGTCTGTATGTCTGTATGTCTGTATGTCTGTATGTCTGTATGTCTGTATGTCTGTATGTCTGTATGTCTGTATGTCTGTATGTCTGTATGTCTGTATGTCTCTATGTCTGTATGTCTGTATGTCTGTATGTCTCTATGTCTGTATGTCTGTATGTCTGTATGTCTGTAGGTCTGTATGTCTGTATGTCTGTATGTCTGTATGTCTGTATGTCTGTATGTCTGTATGTCTGTATGTCTGTATGTCTGTATGTCTGTATGTCTGTATGTCTGTATGTCTGTATGTCTGTATGTCTGTATGTCTGTATGTCTGTATGTCTGTATGTCTGTATGTCTGTATGTCTGTATGTCTGTATGTCTGTATGTCTGTATGTCTGTATGTCTGTATGTCTGTATGTCTGTATGTCTGTATGTCTGTATGTCTGTATGTCTGTATGTCTGTATGTCTGTATGTCTGTATGTCTGTATGTCTGTATGTCTGTATGTCTGTATGTCTGTATGTCTCTATGTCTGTATGTCTGTATGTCTCTATGTCTGTATGTCTGTATGTCTGTATGTCTGTATGTCTGTATGACTGTATGTCTGTATGTCTGTATGTCTGTATGACTGTATGTCTGTATGTCTGTATGTCTGTATGTCTCTATGTCTGTATGTCTGTATGTCTGTATGTCTGTATGTCTGTATGTCTCTATGTCTGTATGTCTGTATGTCTGTATGTCTGTATGTCTGTATGTCTGTATGTCTGTATGTCTGTATGTCTGTATGTCTGTATGTCTGTATGTCTGTATGTCTCTATGTCTCTATGTCTGTATGTCTCTATGTCTCTATGTCTGTATGTCTCTATGTCTCTATGTCTGTATGTCTGTATGTCTGTATGTCTGTATGTCTGTATGTCTGTATGTCTGTATGTCTGTATGTCTGTATGTCTGTATGTCTGTATGTCTGTATGTCTGTATGTCTGTATGTCTGTATGTCTGTATGTCTGTATGTCTGTATGTCTGTATGTCTGTATGTCTGTATGTCTGTATGTCTGTATGTCTGTATGTCTGTATGTCTGTATGTCTGTATGTCTGTATGTCTGTATGTCTGTATGTCTGTATGTCTGTATGTCTGTATGTCTGTATGTCTGTATGTCTCTATGTCTCTATGTCTCTATGTCTCTATGTCTGTATGTCTCTATGTCTCTATGTCTGTATGTCTCTATGTCTCTATGTCTGTATGTCTGTATGTCTGTATGTCTGTATGTCTGTATGTCTGTATGTCTGTATGTCTGTATGTCTGTATGTCTGTATGTCTGTATGTCTGTATGTCTGTATGTCTGTATGTCTGTATGTCTGTATGTCTGTATGTCTGTATGTCTGTATGTCTGTATGTCTGTATGTCTGTATGTCTGTATGTCTGTATGTCTGTATGTCTGTATGTCTGTATGTCTGTATGTCTGTATGTCTGTATGTCTGTATGTCTGTATGTCTGTATGTCTGTATGTCTGTATGTCTGTATGTCTGTATGTCTGTATGTCTGTATGTCTGTATGTCTGTATGTCTGTATGTCTGTATGTCTGTATGTCTGTATGTCTGTATGTCTGTATGTCTGTATGTCTGTATGTCTGTATGTCTGTATGTCTGTATGTCTGTATGTCTGTATGTCTGTATGTCTGTATGTCTGTATGTCTGTATGTCTGTATGTCTGTATGTCTGTATGTCTGTATGTCTGTATGTCTCTATGTCTCTATGTCTCTATGTCTCTATGTCTCTCTGTCTGTATGTCTGTATGTCTCTATGTCTGTATGTCTGTATGTCTGTATGTCTCTATGTCTCTATGTCTGTATGTCTGTATGTCTGTATGTCTGTATGTCTGTATGTCTGTATGTCTGTATGTCTGTATGTCTGTATGTCTGTATGTCTGTATGTCTGTATGTCTGTATGTCTGTATGTCTGTATGTCTGTATGTCTGTATGTCTGTATGTCTGTATGTCTGTATGTCTGTATGTCTGTATGTCTGTATGTCTGTATGTCTGTATGTCTGTATGTCTGTATGTCTGTATGTCTGTATGTCTGTATGTCTATGTCTGTATGTCTGTATGTCTGTATGTCTGTATGTCTGTATGTCTGTATGTCTGTATGTCTGTATGTCTGTATGTCTGTATGTCTGTATGTCTGTATGTCTGTATGTCTCTATGTCTCTATGTCTCTATGTCTCTATGTCTCTATGTCTCTATGTCTCTATGTCTCTATGTCTCTATGTCTCTATGTCTGTATGTCTCTATGTCTCTATGTCTGTATGTCTGTATGTCTGTATGTCTGTATGTCTGTATGTCTGTATGTCTGTATGTCTGTATGTCTGTATGTCTGTATGTCTGTATGTCTGTATGTCTGTATGTCTGTATGTCTGTATGTCTGTATGTCTGTATGTCTGTATGTCTGTATGTCTGTATGTCTGTATGTCTGTATGTCTGTATGTCTGTATGTCTGTATGTCTGTATGTCTGTATGTCTGTATGTCTGTATGTCTGTATGTCTGTATGTCTGTATGTCTGTATGTCTGTATGTCTGTATGTCTGTATGTCTGTATGTCTGTATGTCTGTATGTCTGTATGTCTGTATGTCTGTATGTCTGTATGTCTGTATGTCTGTATGTCTGTATGTCTGTATGTCTGTATGTCTGTATGTCTGTATGTCTGTATGTCTGTATGTCTGTATGTCTGTATGTCTGTATGTCTGTATGTCTGTATGTCTGTATGTCTGTATGTCTGTATGTCTGTATGTCTGTATGTCTGTATGTCTGTATGTCTGTATGTCTGTATGTCTGTATGTCTGTATGTCTGTATGTCTGTATGTCTGTATGTCTGTATGTCTGTATGTCTGTATGTCTGTATGTCTGTATGTCTGTATGTCTCTATGTCTGTATGTCTGTATGTCTCTATGTCTCTATGTCTCTATGTCTCTATGTCTCTATGTCTGTATGTCTGTATGTCTGTATGTCTGTATGTCTGTATGTCTGTATGTCTGTATGTCTGTATGTCTGTATGTCTGTATGTCTGTATGTCTGTATGTGTGTATGTCTGTATGTCTGTATGTCTGTATGTCTGTATGTCTCTATGTCTGTATGTGTGTATGTCTGTATGTCTGTATGTCTGTATGTCTGTATGTCTCTATGTCTCTATGTCTGTATGTCTGTATGTCTGTATGTCTGTATGTCTGTATGCCTGTATGTCTGTATGTCTCTATGTCTCTATGTCTCTATGTCTGTATGTCTGTATGTCTGTATGTCTGTATGTCTGTATGTCTGTATGTCTGTATGTCTGTATGTCTGTATGTCTGTATGTCTGTATGTCTGTATGTCTGTATGTCTGTATGTCTGTATGTCTGTATGTCTGTATGTCTGTATGTCTGTATGTCTGTATGTCTGTATGTCTGTATGTCTGTATGTCTGTATGTCTGTATGTCTGTATGTCTGTATGTCTGTATGTCTGTATGTCTGTATGTCTGTATGTCTGTATGTCTGTATGTCTGTATGTCTGTATGTCTGTATGTCTGTATGTCTGTATGTCTGTATGTCTGTATGTCTGTATGTCTGTATGTCTGTATGTCTGTATGTCTGTATGTCTGTATGTCTGTATGTCTGTATGTCTGTATGTCTGTATGTCTGTATGTCTGTATGTCTGTATGTCTGTATGTCTGTATGTCTGTATGTCTGTATGTCTGTATGTCTGTATGTCTGTATGTCTGTATGTCTGTATGTCTGTATGTCTGTATGTCTGTATGTCTGTATGTCTGTCTGTCTGTCTGTCTGTCTGTCTGTCTGTCTGTATGTCTGTATGTCTGTATGTCTGTATGTCTGTATGTCTGTATGTCTGTATGTCTGTATGTCTGTATGTCTGTATGTCTGTATGTCTGTATGTCTGTATGTCTGTATGTCTGTATGTCTGTATGTCTGTATGTCTGTATGTCTGTATGTCTGTATGTCTGTATGTCTGTATGTCTGTATGTCTGTATGTCTGTATGTCTGTATGTCTGTATGTCTGTATGTCTGTATGTCTGTATGTCTGTATGTCTGTATGTCTGTATGTCTGTATGTCTGTATGTCTGTATGTCTGTATGTCTGTATGTCTGTATGTCTGTATGTCTGTATGTCTGTATGTCTGTATGTCTGTATGTCTGTATGTCTGTATGTCTGTATGTCTGTATGTCTGTATGTCTGTATGTCTGTATGTCTGTTTGTCTGTATGTCTGTATGTCTGTATGTCTGTAGGTCTGTATGTCTGTACGTCTGTACGTCTGTACGTCTGTACGTCTGTACGTCTGTACGTCTGTACGTCTGTACGTCTGTCGGTCTGTCGGTCTGTCTGTCTGTCTGTCTGTCTGTCTGTCTGTCTGTCTGTCTGTCTGTCTGTCTGTCTGTCTGTCTGTCTGTCTGTCTGTCTGTCTGTCTGTCTGTCTGTCTGTCTGTCTGTCTGTCTGTCTGTCTGTCTGTCTGTCTGTCTGTCTGTCTGTCTGTCTGTCTGTCTGTCTGTCTGTCTGTCTGTCTGTCTGTCTGTCTGTCTGTCTGTCTGTCTGTCTGTCTGTCTGTCTGTCTGTCTGTCTGTCTGTCTGTCTGTCTGTCTGTCTGTCTGTCTGTCTGTCTGTCTGTCTGTCTGTCTGTCTGTCTGTCTGTCTGTCTGTCTGTCTGTCTGTCTGTCTGTCTGTCTGTCTGTCTGTCTGTCTGTCTGTCTGTCTGTCTGTCTGTCTGTCTGTCTGTCTGTCTGTCTGTCTGTCTGTCTGTCTGTCTGTCTGTCTGTCTGTCTGTCTGTCTGTCTGTCTGTCTGTCTGTCTGTCTGTCTGTCTGTCTGTCTGTCTGTCTGTCTGTCTGTCTGTCTGTCTGTCTGTCTGTCTGTCTGTCTGTCTGTCTGTCTGTCTGTCTGTCTGTCTGTCTGTCTGTCTGTCTGTCTGTCTGTCTGTCTGTCTGTCTGTCTGTCTGTATGTCTGTATGTCTGTATGTCTGTATGTCTGTATGTCTGTATGTCTGTATGTCTGTATGTCTGTATGTCTGTATGTCTGTATGTCTGTATGTCTGTATGTCTGTATGTCTGTATGTCTGTATGTCTGTATGTCTGTATGTCTGTATGTCTGTATGTCTGTATGTCTGTATGTCTGTATGTCTGTATGTCTGTATGTCTGTATGTCTGTATGTCTGTATGTCTGTATGTCTGTATGTCTGTATGTCTGTATGTCTGTATGTCTGTATGTCTGTATGTCTGTATGTCTGTATGTCTGTATGTCTGTATGTCTGTATGTCTGTATGTCTGTATGTCTGTATGTCTGTATGTCTGTATGTCTGTATGTCTGTATGTCTGTATGTCTGTATGTCTGTATGTCTGTATGTCTGTATGTCTGTATGTCTGTATGTCTGTATGTCTGTATGTCTGTATGTCTGTATGTCTGTATGTCTGTATGTCTGTATGTCTGTATGTCTGTATGTCTGTATGTCTGTATGTCTGTATGTCTGTATGTCTGTATGTCTGTATGTCTGTATGTCTGTATGTCTGTATGTCTGTATGTCTGTATGTCTGTATGTCTGTATGTCTGTATGTCTGTATGTCTGTATGTCTGTATGTCTGTATGTCTGTATGTCTGTATGTCTGTATGTCTGTATGT
Organism: Callosobruchus maculatus; assembly: GCA_951848785.1. Taxonomy (NCBI): domain Eukaryota; kingdom Metazoa; phylum Arthropoda; class Insecta; order Coleoptera; family Chrysomelidae; genus Callosobruchus; species Callosobruchus maculatus. The sequence goes on along the minus strand of CATOUR010000746.1, from coordinate 241 downwards.
CTGTATGTCTGTATGTCTGTATGTCTGTATGTCTGTATGTCTGGTATGTTCTGTATGTCTGTATGTCTGTAGGTCTGATGTCATGTATGGCTGTATGTCTGTATGTCTGTATGTCTTGTTTGTCTGTATGTCCTGTATTGTCTGTATGTCTGTATGGCCGGTTCTGTTATGTTTGGGGTTTATATTGTCTGTATGTCTGTATGTCTGTATGTCCTGTTATGTCTGTATGTCTGTATGTCTG
>CATOUR010000745.1:0-31671 GCA_951848785.1 Callosobruchus maculatus | reverse complement strand
CAGGGAGAGACGGCGGAGATAGTTAGTTACGTAAATTAAGCAAATGAATTATAAGGGAAACCATAATGATCGACAAAAACGATCAAATTCGATGGATTGATTAATGAAAGCGATCGATAGTGGTTAATTGATCGCCCGCGCCGATCGTTGCTTTTTACAAAACACCGGGAATTTTCTTAAAATTCAGTCAGAAAGATACCGGGTTGCAGGAAGTCAAATAAAACGGAAACAGGTAATTACGCGCCGAAAATAAACATACACCACAGAGTGGTAACATTTATTTTACCTAACCTGTTTAGGTAATATTTAAAATAATGCGAATAATCAGGGAATATGTTTATTCCCCGCCCCGCAAAACTCCTCTTCACCGTCGATGACGGCTGGAACAGGTACCTCGGTTCAAATGGCGACAGCGTCAGCCCCTGGACCCGTCTCTGCGTTGAGCGCATGCTCGCCTGCGGGACCACTGAGATGGGCGTTCGTCGTTTTTGCTGTTCGTCACCCGGTTGCACCGGCACTGTTGCAAAGATTTGGCGATGGTAAACTGATGCCACTGTTTAGCTGAAGGAGCAGCACATGAATCCTTTCAAAGGCCGACATTTTGAGCGTCATATTATCCTGTGGGCAGTCCGCTGGTACTGCAAATATGGCATCAGCTACCGTGAACTGCAGGAGATGCTGGCCGAGCGTGGTGTAAATGTCGATCACACCACCATTTATCGCTGGGTTCAGCGTTATGCACCTGAGATGGAAAAGCGGCTGCGCTGGTACTGGCGTAACCCTTCAGGGTTCTCTTCCTGGCATCTCGACGAAACTTATATCAGAGTTAACGGCCGGTGGGCTTATCTGTACCGTGCTGTTGACAGCAGAGGCCGCACCATCGATTTTTATCTTTCCCAGCGCCGTAACAGCAAAGCGGCATACCGGTTTCTGGGAAAGATTCTGAACAACGTAAAAGACTGGCAGCTCCCCCGCCTCATCAACACCGATAAAGCCCCTACCTATGGTCGCGCGCTGGTGTTATTGAAACGGGAAGGCCGGTGTCTGCCTGATGTTGAACACCGGCAGATTAAGTACCGGAATAACGTGATTGAATGCGATCATGGCAAACTGAAACGGATAATCGGTGCCACGCTGGGATTTAAATCCATGAAGACGGCATATGCCACCATCAGGGGGATTGAAGTCATGCGGGCATTGCGTAAGGGACAGGCGGAAAACTTTTACTACGGCCATCCCCTGGGCGAGATGCGTCTGGTGAGCAGAGTTTTTGAAATTTAAGGCATTTCTTTAAAAGAAAAGGCACAGCATCACGAAATTTGCAACAGTGCCGGATTAAATACCATCCAGAAGAAAATCAATAGCGGCTTTAACCTGGGTACGATGAAGGGAAGCATCGCAGAACACAGCCCCCAGAGAACGGGCGGGAATACTCGCCATTTCATGCGTCATAACTGCATATTCTTTACCGTCGGTTAGTCTGACAAGCGGAACCAGCCGTTCCGGGCGAGTTCTGCCAGGGTACTTTTCAACAGGCAGCAGCGGGATCACAATCCTGCGGTTCAACTGGCCGATAATATCGCTGGTTACATCAAGCAGCAGGGGATAGACGGCGCTCTTTCCGGTGTTACTGTATACAGTGAACTGCATTTTTTAAAATGTCCTGTACTCATCGCTGAAACAACCATGTTCATCGTGAAAACGATTAAGAGCTTCCAACGCTTCGTTGTTTTCCTCCTGCCATTTTTTCGCTTCATACTGGCGTAGTTCAGCGTCAAGCGCTGCGGTCAGAGTGGCACTGAGATTAATACCAGCCTCACGCGCACGGCTGAGTAAGGCACGTTCTACTGTCATAGTAACGCTTTGTGTTGCTCGTTGTGTTGTTGCCATAAATACCTCGCGTCAAATGCCGTGTAATAAACACGGCTCATTAGACTTAGCATAACACCAAAATCCAATGTAGCGGAAAAATCTGGGCTTCCGGCGTAGCCTTCGCGTTTAGCGTGAGTTTTCGTTCCAGTGAGGAACGGTGATTTATGCGCGTCAGCGCATGTAAGGCGGCAGGATGAAATGACAGGTAGCACTGAGGGTTAGCCGCCGATACCAATGAGGGATCGAAAGGGATCGCCTATCCATCCCTTCACCCTTGTATGTAATAGGGATGTGGTGGTTAGCTACCATCACATGAAGCGGAGAGAGCTTGTCCCCACCCTGAATGGCCAGAACCTTGATTTGCAGCAAAAGCCCTCCGCTTCACCTTTCACGCCAGCATTAACATTGAACGGTTGCCAAGAGCAATGACTCTGCATGTACAAGGGTAATTGGCGTGATGGTTCAGTGAAAGGAGAAAACGTTATGTTTCAGTTAGGTATTGATGTCAGCAAAAAAACGCTGGATTTGTGTTTACTGCGGGAAGGCGTAAAAGGCAGGATTAAAACCCGCAGGCTCAAAAACGATGTCAATGCAGCCAGTGCCGTGATCGGCTGGCTCAGCAAACAGCACTGTGAACCTGCCGATGTCCATATCATCATGGAAGCCACCGGGGTTTATCATGAATCACTGGCTTACGGGCTTCACAAGGCGGGGGCCAAGGTATCGCTTGCCAATCCACATCGGGCAAGGGAGTTTGCACGGGGCATGGACATTCTGACAAAAAATGACCGGGTTGATGCTTATATGCTCGCCTGTTACGGCGTGCTTAAAGAGCCGGAACCGTGGGTTCCTCCGCCTGAAGATGTCCGCTATCTCAGTGCACTTCTTCGTCGGCGCGATGCGCTTGTTACCGACAGCACCCGCGAAAAAAACAGGCTGGAAAAATGTCGGGCAACGGACATGCCTCCTGCTGTGGCTGAATCCATAGAAAATGTGCTTCGTAATCTGAGCGCAGAACTTGAGCATCTGGACGATCTGATCCTGACACACCTCGACCAGCATCCTGAATTAAAAAAGGATTTTGACCTGCTGACTTCAATAAAATCCGTGGGTTATCAGTTAGGTCTGAATATGCTGGTTATCCTGCGGGGTCATCATTTCGATACAGCAGAGCAGGCTGCTGCATTTTTGGGTGTGGTGCCTGTTGAAAAATACTCCGGCACATCGGTCAGAGGGAATCCGAAACTGTCTAAAATCGGCCCGCCGGAAATCCGGGCGAAACTGTATCTGGCTTCGTTGTGTGGTCTGAGATTTAACCCGGCGATGAAAGCGATATATGAGCGGTTATGCCTGCGTGGTAAGGCAAAAATGTGTGCCATTGGCGCACTGATGCGAAAGCTCGTTCACTGGTGCTATGGCGTTCTGAAAACACAAAAACCGTTTGATGCTGAATATCTGTCTTCAGAAGATGCGCGTAGCGCATGTAAGGCGGCATGACGTTGTTATATATGGCACTGTAGTCAAACCGCCGAAGCCCGGCGTAAGCCGGTAGAGGATCATCAGAGATCCTAATCACCCTTCCGCCCTGTAGAGCCATACAGACTAAAAGCGAGTGTTGTGGTGAGTTAAGCCCTTTTAACCCCGTTAGCGCGGCGTAGCCGCGATGTATCGGGGACTTAGTGCTGGCAGCTTGCTGACAGCGCTTAGGGGGCTGTATTTCCAAAACTAAAGTGATTTTTTCTTGACAGAACACGGTAGCTGCAAAGCCATACCCCGCGGAAAGCGGCTCAGAGGCTTCTGTGCGCGGTCGGAGTGGTCACAACAAGGCGAAGCCGCAGTTGGGGCGTATCTCCGCGTTAGCTGTAACGGCTCGCAATCGAAACTTCACCGACTCGCAATAATCTCGTTTTTCGGCTCGGATTAACTGCAAATGAAAAATGCTCCCGGCTCACATTAAGTGATAATCAGCTCGCAATCAGCCAGGTGGACTCGCAATCCATTTTGGCTGGCTCACAATAACTGCAAATGAGAAAAACGTCTTATTTGGATCTAGATGTCGAATGCTGACCGTCTCGTAAATCTGGTTTAAACCCTTATGAGGCGGCGTTATTGTCTCATCACCCCGTCTGTTTTGGGTAGACCCGAATTGGACGATCATCATGCGCATAGACGAAAATTTCATTTTCACTTAGCGTGAGTCGACAAAATTTGATTGCGAGCCAGCGGCGATAAATGCGAGTCCATTTGCAGTTATTGTGAGTCCGCACCTGATTTCAGTTGCAGTTAATGTGAGCCAGTATTTGCGCTGATTGCGAGTCCGACTGTTTTCGATTGCGAGCCGTTACACGTATGCAGTTTGCGGCAGTCCATCACGTAGTGGTAAAGGGCTTCATCCAGCGGTGCCATTAAGCGGCAACAGGTATCCACCCAGTTGGAGAGCAGCGCACGGCTCAGATCCACACCCTGACGGGCAAAGATTTCAGTCTGACGATACAGCGGCAGATGTTCGCAGTATTTCGCGGTTAACACCCGGGCCAGCAGACCCGGACCGGCGATACCCCGATCGATGGGACGTGATGGCGCAGGCGCTTCAACGATGCAGTCGCATCGGGTGCAGGCCTTTTTCACTCTGACCGTGCGGATGACTTTCAGGGCGCTGGAGACCAGTTCCAGCTGTTCCGCGCTGACTTCACTGAGGTATTTCATATCACTCCCGCAGTCCGGACAGCAGCTTTCCACAGGCTCCAGACGATGGATCTCGCGGGGAAGATGTTCAGGAAGAGGCCGACGATGACGGGACTGGCGAAGCTGGCGTGGAACCTGCGGATCGTTATCCCGACCGTTGTAACGATCGCTTTGCTGCTCCTGCAACTTCAGCAGGGCTTCGGCTTCTTCAACCTGCCGGTGCAGCTTTTCAGAGCGGGTACCGAATGTAGTGGTCAACTAATATTGGCCACCGCATTAGACTGTAAGTAGTACAGTCGCTCAGATTCGTTTGGCGTCAGACCGCCGTTATACCAGTGAGGCCGGATGGCACTGTAATAACTCGTGATATAGCGGATTATCGCCCTCTGGGCCTCGCTGAAGCTGTTGTATCCCTTCGTCGGCACCCATTCTGTCTTCAGGCTCCGGAAGAACCGCTCCATAGGCGCGTTATCCCAGCAGTTACCCCGGCGACTCATACTCTGCTTTATCCGACAGCGCCACAGGGCCTGCCGATATTTACGGCTGGTATAGTGACTGCCCTGGTCGCTGTGGAACATTACGCCTGTTGGCCGACCGCGTAGCTCCCAGGCCATCTGCAACGCTTTGACCGTCAGTGCCGAGTCCGGCGACGTCGACATCGCCCAGCCTACCGGTTTACGGGCGAACAGGTCCAGCACCACCGCCAGGTAAGCCCAGCATTTACCCGTCCAGATATAGGTCACATCGCCGCACCAGACCTGGTCCGGCGCGGTAACCGCGAACTGACGATCGAGATGGTTCGGTATTTCAACGTGTTCGTTTCCGCCGCGTTTGTATTTGTGTGCCGGTACCTGGCAACTGGCGATATCCAGCTCTTTCATCAGCTTGCCGGCCAACCAGCGCCCCATTTTGACGCCAGAGTCCCTGCTGACGATGGTTGCTATGCTTCGGGCGCCGGCAGAGCCGCCGCTGGCGTTCCAGGCCTCCATGACCTGGCTGCGTCTGACCACACGCTCGCCGTCGGGCTCATTCGCTGAAGCCTGCCAGTGCCTGTAGCTGCTGCGATGGACGTCAAAAGTCTGGCACAACACAGCGACCGAATATCGCGCTCTCAGCCTGTCGACTACCGTGAACCGTTGAGTGCGTCCGACATTAAGAGCGCCGTAGCCTTTTTTAGGATTTCGTTCTCCATTTCAAGGCGTTGAACCTTTTTCTTCATTTCGCGCAGCTCGAGCTGTTCGGGCGTCAGAGGGAGCCCGGCGGGAGTTTTACCCTGGCGCTCAAGTCGCAGCTTATTAACCCAACGGGTGATTGCCGAATGGCTGACATTAACCGCTTCAGCGGCCTTAACGTAGGTATAGCCGTGGTCGACAACCAGTTTTGCTGCTTCGAGCTTAAATTCTGCCGTGAAATGTTTTGCCATTGGGTCACCTGTGGTGTTGGGGAGGTGAGAATATCACCTTCCGATCAGGTGGCCAGTATCAGTGTGCCACTACACTTTAAGATGGTGCGCTACTACGGATTTTTATCCAACCGGAAACGGGGTGAGCTGCTGCCGAAGGTGTATGAAGCCCTGAAGATGGAGGCGCGGAAAAAACCGGAGCAGCCGGGCTTCGCCGCGCTGATGAAGGCGTTCCTGCGCACAGACCCGTACAAATGCATCCTGTGCGGCAACCGACTGCGATTTACCGGTGCGCAGGCCGGCAGGCATGCGTCGGAATTAGTGGCCGAAAGGCTGCATAACATCGACCGTAAACGATGGCTTCGGTCACAGACTGCAGGATAAGTGCGCCCGGAAACGGGTGTTTTGAATAAAAAAGAAGCAAAACGAATGAAGACAGCCCAACCGGCCAGAGCGGATGGCAGAATGGTGCTCGCCCGGGCGCTATGTTCATGGTCAGGAAGCGATCGACAGGCGATTGAAATTCCTAACCATGAACGAATGCTGCCGCAATGGCAATTCCGTTCACCGCCAATATTAGCTTTTTCCGGGCTGTGATAACATATCCGGGCCATTTTTCAGAGCCAGGGCAGATGAAGAAGAAAAACAGCACACCCACTCCTCACGATGCCACGTTCAGGCAGTTCCTGACGCAACCGGATATTGCCCGGGATTTCATGGAAATCCACCTGCCCGCAGAGCTGCGAGCAGTCTGCGATCTCAGCACGCTGAAACTGGAATCAGGCTCGTTCGTTGAGGACGATCTCCGCCAGTATTTCAGCGACGTCCTCTACAGCCTGAAAACTACAGCCGGCGACGGATATATTCATGTTCTGGTCGAACACCAGTCAACGCCGGACAAACATATGGCTTTCCGCCTCATACGCTATGCGGTAGCCGCCATGCAGCGCCATCTGGAGGCTGGGCATAAAAAACTGCCACTGGTGATACCGGTGCTGTTTTATACGGGTAAGCGCAGCCCATATCCGTACTCTACCCGCTGGCTGGATGAATTTGACGATCCCGGGCAGGCAGGCAAACTCTACAGCGGCGCTTTCCCGCTGGTAGACGTTACTGTTATTCCGGATGATGAAATCGCTGGCCATCGCAGCATGGCCGCCCTGACTTTACTGCAAAAGCATATTCACCAGCGGGACCTGGCAGAACTGGTTGACCGGCTGGCGCCCATCTTGCTGGCGGGATACTTGTCTTCATCGCAGGTGATATCGCTGGTACACTATATAGTACAGGCAGGCGAAACATCCGACGCCGAAGCCTTTGTACGCGAACTGGCACAGCGTGTGCCGCAACACGGAGACGCACTTATGACCATCGCACAGCAGCTAGAACAGAAGGGCATCGAGAAGGGGATTCAGCTCGGTGAACAGCGCGGTATTGAAAAAGGCCGTACAGAAGGGGAGCGCGAAGCGACTCTGAAAATAGCCCGTACCATGTTCCAGAACGGCATTGACCGCAATACCGTCATGAAAATGACCGGTCTGACTGAAGACGACCTGGCGCAGATCCGCCACTAATCCCCCTTTCCTGGCACTCCCTGTCCGGCCATCAGCGAATACTGGTGGGGCAGGGAGGCACCAGACTCAGGCTCTGCCTGCCAGCCACAGCGATTAAACAGCTTCATCACCCCCGCTACGTTCCCAGTCAGACGCGCTGTCAGCGGATTTATCTGTCGGCCACTGTCGTCAAAAGCGACATCGAGGTTGGCCCGTGAGAGATAAATGCCGTTCACGCCTGCACTCAGCGCCACAGCATTCCGTCCGGACCATTCCCGATCGCTCAGCAGACGGTAGTTCCAGTGCATATCTTTGGCTGTTTCCAGCGCATAGGTCAGCCGGAACAAATCGTTCTGTTCAGTCAACTCGCCAGTGCAGGAACGCCAGAGGTAATTCAGCTTGCTGGCCAACCTGGCACTGACGCCCAGCTGACGTCCCTGTTTCAGAAGCCACTCGATATCGGGGGCTACATCACGCGAAAAACGCCGTTGCTTCAGCGCAGTCGCCAGCCATCGGGTGAGAAAGAGATTTTCCTGTGCCGGTGACAGCACATCGCCGTTCTGTCTGGCCAGCGCAAGCGCCACCAGGGCGCACCATGCCAGATGGCCTGATTTTTCTGTCAGTGTCACTGCTTCTCCCGTGAGTCAATAAACTGATGTAATTCATCGAGCATAATCAGCACACGTCGGCCTGTCTTACGGGGAAACATCCTCCGCATCTCACGCGTCAGCTGCTTCTTCTCCCATCCGTAAGGGAAAATAATGCTGTAGTCCCTCCTGTCAGGGAGGATATCAGGGCCCGCGACAATGCGCGCCACCTCCTTATTCAGGCGTTCTCCTAGCCAGCCATAAGCCGCCAGTCGCTTACGGATACGTGCAAAGGGAAAACGTTTATCGGAGTGACGGGGGAAGAGTAACGTCCCGTCCTCATTTCGTTTGATACCAAACATATCCAGAGACTGTTCGATCACCACTGTTCGCGCGGGGAAATGCTCACGCATAGTTATCATCATATTTTCCATTCCAGACTCCTGAATTAATTCCTGCAGCTGTCTGACCAGCCAGAGAGCAGCACTATGCTGGCTCACTTCCTGCGTCATCATTCATTTCACACTGGAGATCACGCCAGTATCCGGCAATATTGTTTACCATGCGTGCCGTCATAACGGCGTCAGTGACGGCGGAATGAGCCTCCCCGATCCAGCTCAGGCCAGCCTGACTGACAGCATCGGAAAGCGATATGGTACCGTAACGATTGGTGGGTCCGTAATAACCCGCAGCGAGCCGCATGGCGCAGTACACCGTCAAAGAGTCCAGCCAGCTGGCAGGGTCGTTATGCGCTGCCGCCGTCTGCTTCAGAATGCGCGTATCAAACTCAGCATTGAAAATAACCAGCGGGCACCGACCGATATGGTGCTGCAGCTGCTGCGCAATATCGGGCCACGATGGCGCACTGACCAGATCATCGTCACTGATACCGTGTACTGCAGCTGCTGCCGGATCGATGCCGACAGTGGGTTTCAGGCGGGTCTCAAATATCCTCTCACCGCAGGCATTCACCAGACCGATTTCCAGCGCCTGCGCGCCGGCATGAACAATAGCGCCCTTACAGGGCGAGCGTCACGGCTTTGCCGTTCCGGTGGTGTTCATGCCCGGCTCACGGCTTTATACTCTGCGGTATGTTAATACCCGAAGGATATCTCCAGCATGCCGCGCAATAAATCTCCGAAAAAACGTAAACAGCACAAACCCGGAAAACCCGGCAGGTCTCCTGCTGACGGGCGTATTCCGTACCGACACTATCCCAAACGATTCATGGTCTCCGCGCCTCCTGAGCACGGCCATGAGACCCCGCATGAGTTCTTTTATGACAGTCCCGAAGAAGCCATACAGCACTGCGTCCGCCTTGGGCCTCAGTTTTTTCTCGACACGCTGAACTATCCGCCCCTGGTCACGGTTATCCGGGGTTTTGAGCAGCATCCCGGTGATGCAGAGCGGGCCGGATACGACTGTACCGATGGCGCATCATTACTGCATTGTTGACACTGCTGTTCATGGTAAGGAAATTTTCAAAACGATGATTCATTTTCCTAACCATGAACTATTAAAACCAGCAATATATATAAACAAAGAACAATAGCGCCCTTACAGGGCGAGCGTCACGGCTTTGCCGTTCCGGTGGTGTTCATGCCCGGCTCACGGCTTTATACTCTGCGGTATGTTAATACCTGAAGGATATCTCCAGCATGCCGCGCAACAAATCTCCGAAAAAGCGTAAACAGCACAAACCCGGAAAACCCGGCAGGTCTCCTGCTGACGGGCGTATCCCGTACCGACGCTACCCCAAACGATTCATGGTCTCCGCGCCTCCTGAGCACGGCCATGAGACCCCGCATGAGTTCTTTTATGACAGTCCCGAAGAAGCCATACAGCACTGCGTCCGCCTTGGGCCTCAGTTTTTTCTCGACACGCTGAACAATAGCGCCCTTACAGGGCGAGCGTCACGGCTTTGCCGTTCCGGTGGTGTTCATGCCCGGCTCACGGCTTTATACTCTGCGGTATGTTAATACCCGAAGGATATCTCCAGCATGCCGCGCAATAAATCTCCGAAAAAACGTAAACAGCACAAACCCGGAAAACCCGGCAGGTCTCCTGCTGACGGGCGTATTCCGTACCGACACTATCCCAAACGATTCATGGTCTCCGCGCCTCCTGAGCACGGCCATGAGACCCCGCATGAGTTCTTTTATGACAGTCCCGAAGAAGCCATACAGCACTGCGTCCGCCTTGGGCCTCAGTTTTTTCTCGACACGCTGAACTATCCGCCCCTGGTCACGGTTATCCGGGGTTTTGAGCAGCATCCCGGTGATGCAGAGCGGGCCGGATACGACTGTACCGATGGCGCATCATTACTGCATTGTTGACACTGCTGTTCATGGTAAGGAAATTTTCAAAACGATGATTCATTTTCCTAACCATGAACTATTAAAACCAGCAATATATATAAACAAAGAACAATAGCGCCCTTACAGGGCGAGCGTCACGGCTTTGCCGTTCCGGTGGTGTTCATGCCCGGCTCACGGCTTTATACTCTGCGGTATGTTAATACCTGAAGGATATCTCCAGCATGCCGCGCAACAAATCTCCGAAAAAGCGTAAACAGCACAAACCCGGAAAACCCGGCAGGTCTCCTGCTGACGGGCGTATCCCGTACCGACGCTACCCCAAACGATTCATGGTCTCCGCGCCTCCTGAGCACGGCCATGAGACCCCGCATGAGTTCTTTTATGACAGTCCCGAAGAAGCCATACAGCACTGCGTCCGCCTTGGGCCTCAGTTTTTTCTCGACACGCTGAACTATCCGCCCCTGGTCACGGTTATCCGGGGTTTTGAGCAGCATCCCGGTGATGCAGAGCGGGCCGGATACGACTGTACCGATGGCGCAATGACCAAAAGCATACCCGCGGATCAGTTCATGACCTGTACAGAGCTGGGGATAATGACGGTGTCCTTCGACCCATGGGACAAACCCACCGACAACTGGGCTGACAGACCCGACGAACTCGACTGCGACTGCGACTGCGACTGCGACTGCGACTGCGACTGCGACTGCGACTGCGACTGCGACTGCGACTGCGACTGCGACTGCGACTGCGACTGCGACTGCGACTGCGACTGCGACTGCGGGCAGTATGTCGATTTTAGTTTCACCGGCAAGATATCCGGCCTGTAATACCCCGGATGTATATCCCGCGTCCCGCAAAACTCCTCTTCACCGTCGATGACGGCTGGAACAGGTACCTCGCTTCGAACGGCGATAGCGTGACCCCGTGGACCCGTCTCTGCGTTGAGCGCATGCTCGCCTGCGGCACCACGGCGATGGGCGTTCGTCGTTTTTGCTGTTCGTCACCTGACTGCAACCACTCCCGCTTTTTTTGCCAGAGCTGCAAGTCAAAGGCCTGCAGTTCCTGCGGATTCAAAGCCACGGAGCAGTGGGTGGCGCAGCAGAGCCACATCCTCCCCGACTGCGACTGGCAGCACATCACCTTTACTATGCCCCACCTGCTGTGGCCGTTTTTTAACAACAACTGGCCCCTGCTCAATCAGCTCTTTCAGGCCGCCACCCGGGCCATGTTACGGTGGGCCCGCAAACAGGGCGTGGAGGTCGGTATCTTCTGCGCCCTGCACACCTGCGGGCGACAGCTCAACCAGCATCCGCACATTCACGTCTCCGTCACCCGCGGCGGGCTCAGCATGAAGCACGGCGTCTGGAAAAGTATCTTCTTTAAAAAACAGGCTGTAGAAAAAATCTGGCGCACCGCCGTTACGGAGCTGCTGCGGGACAACCATGACCGGATTAACCCCGCCAGCCTGCCCGGCCATGGTCATCTCCGGGATGAAAAACAGTGGCGCCGTTATCTGCAGGCGCAATACGGACGTCGGTGGAAAGTCCACTTTGCGAAGAAGACCCGGGGCGCCTGGCGGAGCGTCAAATACCTCGGCCGGTACCTGAAGCGACCGCCGGTGTCGGCGACGAAGCTGAGGCACTACAGCGGTGGTGCCGTGGTGCACAATTATTACGACCACCGTACACAGCAATACCGGCAGCAAACGCTGACCCAGGAAGATATGATCGGACGCTATATCAGTCATATCCCGGAGAAGCATTTTAAGATGGTGCGTTACTACGGTTTTTTGTCAAATCGTAAACGGGGCGAGCTGCTGCCAAAAGTGTATGAAGCCCTGGAGATGGAGGCGAGGAAAACGCCGGAGCAGCCGGGTTTCGCCGTGTTGATGAAGGAATTTTTGCGCACGGATCCGTACAGATGCATCCTGTGCGGCAACCGGCTGCGCTTCAGCAGTGCACAGGCAGGGAGACATACGACCGAATTAGTGGCAGAAAGGCTGCATGACATAGACAGAAAACGATGGCTTCTGGCACAGGCTGCAGGATAAGTGCGTCTGAAATATGGGTTACGGGTTAAAAACACGTCAAAAGCAGCATTTTATGACTATAACGTTCCCGATGGCGCATCATTACTGCATTGTTGACACTGCTGTTCATGGTAAGGAAATTTTCAAAACGATGATTCATTTTCCTAACCATGAACGCCCGCTGAAAACCTGCCTGCGGCGCGGTGGCAGGGCTGCGCTGTCGCGCCGCCTGAGCCACTTCGCCAGGTATGCTTATGTATGCCGGTAATCTGCAGATGAATACAAGGTTGCCCCGTTCTTTTCCTCCTGACGCTGTGACTGTCTCCGAAGGGGATAAACTACCTGAAAACCCGCAAAGTCTGGTGACTCCTTCGGCTCCCGGCCGCTGCGCGTCCAGTCGTCGAGCCACACTCCGCTAACCGCGAAAGGATGCGGTAAGCTCCGCCGAACCCGCAGAGCGGTTTCGGGCCATCCGGCTAGTGTCTGAAGTCTGACGTCAACGGCAGGCGTGCAGTATCCGCAGGCGGATACGCCGCCCCTTTTACGCGCCGTGACCTGCGCTTTATGCACCCCGGCAAACTGACGCCGGGCGTAAGGGGCAACGCCGTTTCGCGTGCCGCGCCCCGACGTTGCGGCGGGTCCCTGCTCATGTCCACTTCCGCTGCCTTATCACCCGTTTCAGTCCCTGTCGCCGGGGCTGAGACAAGCACAGCCGCTGTCAGCGGTCCAGGGTAAATGGCACGCGGTAAACCGCGCCCCGGACAGCCGCCATCGCCCGCGCTGGTTTACGCCCTCGCGGCGAAGGTTCTCAAACGGGTGAAGGTCATACCACGGGGAACAACACAGCAGGTTCCCGCAAAACGTCAACACCGCGGCTCCCGAAACTCAACGGGTGACGGGGTTTAAAGGCAAACAGAAAAGCGTCAGAAACCTGCCACGGCAGGGAAAGAGGTGCCGGACGGGAACACGTCCGGCAGACATTCATCAATAAGTGAGGTATCAACGATGTCAGTAACCGATGTTAAAGCAAAAGCACCCAGAAAAACCAGCACTAAAAAAATCACTCAGGTGCAGGAAGATGCTCTGAAAGCCGCCCTTGAGGCCGCCGTCATCGAGTATGTTCCGCTGTCCGCTCTCGTTAAATCCCCGCTTAACGTGCGCACCATCCCGTATTCCGTGGACAGCGTTCGCGGTCTGGCCGACTCCATCGAGGCGCTCGGACTGCTGCAGAACCTGATTGTTCACACCCTCGCGGACGGACAATCCGGCGTGGCCGCAGGTGGCCGCCGACTGACTGCCCTGAATCTGCTGGCGCAGGAAGACCGTCTTGCGGCCGATCATACCGTCATGGTGAAACGCGTCTCAGACGACATTGCTGCCCTTGCCTCCATTGCTGAGAACGAGCAGCGTGCTGCCATGCATCCGGCAGAGCAGATCGCGGGTTTCCGCACCTTAGCAGAGCAGGGTAAAAGCCCCGCACAGATTGGCGATGCGCTCGGCTTCGGCTCCAGCCACGTGCAGCGCATGCTGAAGCTGGCAAATCTTGCGCCATCCCTGATGGCGAAGCTCGCGCAGGACGAACTGACCGTTGAGCAGTGTCAGGCGCTCTGTCTCGAGGACGATCCTGCCCGTCAGGTTGAGGTATTCGAAAGCGTGAAGGCCAGCTGGTCAAACGCGCCCGCACACCTGATTAAACGCGCCATTACCGAAACCGAGATGCGCACCGACAACGCCAAATTCCGGTTTATCGGGCGCGAAGCGTATGAGGCGGCAGGGGGTTACGTTCGTGAAGATCTGTTCAGCCAGGACGAGGGCGACGGCACGGCAGACAGCGTGCTGGTTGAGCGTCTGGTGCAGGAGAAGCTGGAGCGTATCGCTCAGGACATTCAGCAGCGGGAGGGCTGGGCATGGAGTCGCGGACGCGCAGCCCGCATCTGGTACCACGGCGAAGACGGTAAAGAGTTCGTTCAGCCTGTTGAACCCGATCCGGTGTACACCCCTGAACAACAGCAGCGTCTTGATGCGCTGCGGGAGCAGTACGACACATATGACAGCGTTTGCGACGAGTCGGATGCGATCGAAGCGGACATCCTCGCCATTCAGGCGGCGGCAGAAGTCAGCGCGTGGACTGACGACATGAAGTCAGGCGCGGGGGTGATGGTCAGCCTGTAGGAAGGGCAGGTGTACGTGCAGCGCGGTGTGCGCCTGAAAGCGGATATGCCGGAAGAAACCGAAACCAGCAGCGTAACGGTGCCGTTCACCTCACGCCAGCCCGACGCCGCAGAGGGGATCAGCGTTCCGCTGCTCACGAAAATGACCTCCGAGCGTACGCTGGCAGTCCAGGCGGCGCTGATGCAGCAGCCCGAAAAGGCGGTGGCGCTGATGGTCTGGCGCATGTGTACCTGCGTATTTTCAGGCTGTCTGACCACGACGCACCCGTTCCGTATCAGTCTGACCGTGTCCCACGGCAGCCTGACGGAGAACGCCCCGTCCGGTAAGGATGGCGCAGCGTTTAACATCCTGATGACCGAACAGGCAAGGCTGAAAGCCCTGCTGCCGGAAGGGTGGGAGAAGGACTTCACCACCTTCTTTGCCCTTGACGGCGGGGTGTTGATGTCGCTCATGGCCTTCTGCACGGCCTGTTCCGTTGACGGGGTACAGACCCGCGACATGGGGCATACCTCCCGAAGTCCACTCGATGCGGTCGAGGCGGCAATCGGGTTCCATCTGCGCGACTGGTGGCAGCCGACGAAGGACAACTACTTCGGCAGCCTGAAACATCCGCAGATTGTGGCCTCCCTGAAAGAAGCGGGGCTGACGGGCGCGGCGGGTGACGCGGAGAAGATGAAGAAGGGCGATGCAGCAGCGCATGCGGAGCACTTTATGCAGCACACCCGCTGGGTTCCGGCATGGCTGAAAGGACCGGAGCCAGCGGCTGAATCCGGTGCTGACGACGCGGCTTCAGATACCGACAGCACTGGCAACGACTCCACCAACACGGCACACGCCGCCTGATAACGGAGAGCCGCCCTGCGGGGCGGCAATAAGGAGATACCCATGCGCACTATTCTGACCCCCGATGTACTGAAAACGATGTCCTGTGATGAGTTTGAGGACTGGCGGGACAGCGGCGAAGACTTCCGCCGCGAACTGACCCACGCCGTCATGCGTGACCTGTCCTGCCCTGAGAGCTGGGATGTAAACGGCGAGTACCGCAGCGAGTTCGGCGGCTTCTTCCCCGTGCAGGTGCGCTTTACGCCCCCGCACGGCAACTACCATATTGCCGTGTGCAGTCCGGGTGCCATCAGTCCGGCGTGGATGGTGGTGTTCGTGCCCGCCAGCGGTCGCCCGTTCTCCGTCATTCGTACCCTGAGCGGCTACCTGCCGGAGCTTGTCAGCCACACCGTCAGCCTGACCGCGCGTCTGGATGCGGACGGATACAGTCAGGCCAGCATCATCAGCATTCTGGCAGCGGAGGGCGCGGCATGATCCCCTCACATCTCTCTCTGGTCCCCTTCAGCCCTGAGCGACGCGCCGCGATGGAGGTCATCGCTGAGGTTGAACGCCGGCGGTCGCGCGGCGCGGTGTCCACGATGTACCCGTATGCCAGCGCCTTTTTCCGGCGGCTCACGGGCAGCACGCGCATCTCACTCAGGGAAATCCATCATTTTGCGCCGGTGCTGACGGCGCGGGAACTGCGGGGCAGCAGGGATAGCTGGCTCAGTGCCATCGATACCCTGATTGAAAGTCGCGGGACGCGTTGCTGGCTGCCGCTTCCTGCCGGTGCGGGTCAGCGCCTCTTTCCGGAGGTGGCCTTTCAGCAGACCGAGCGGGTTCGCTGTCAGGACGCGCTGCGGGATGAAAAATACACCCGCCAGCGCCGCAAAGAACAGTGCCAGCGTGAGCGGGCGTACCAGGCGCTGGCGGGGCAGGCGGAGATTGAGCTGGCCTTTCATACGCCGGAAACGGTCAGCAGCTGGAGCGCGCGCTGGTCGGGGACTGAACTGCGCCAGTACGACCTTGAGGAGATGTTCTGGCGCTGGAGCGAGCGTTTCCCGTCACTGGCGTCGATGGAACGCTGGATGATGGAGAGCCAGCCTTTCTGGACGGTGATGGCCGAAACGGATGCGCTGGCAAGGGAAAGTCCGGGATCTGTCCGGCAGCTGGAGTGCTGGATGGTACCCAACAAGCTGACAATGCGGAGCCGGGGATGAAGTGGCGTTACTCGCTGCGCTGGAAGCGTCCCGGTCCCTGTCCCGGTGAACCTGAACTGGCGTCAGAAGTGGTGGAGGCGGGGAAACCCGCCCCTGAGTCCGTGATGTCACTGTGGGTGGCAGGAGCCGGATATGCCGTCTGCGTGGATTTTCTGTGTGACAGACAGATCAGGCGCTGGACCGACGAGCGTAAGGCGGCCACCCGCCGACGGAATCTGGCGCGGCGTGTTAACAGGATCGCGCCCCTGTTTGCTGATGAGTTAATTGAGCGGGAACTGACGGCACGGCCTGAATATTTTCGGGGAAAGTCGCCTCACTGAGTCTGATATCATATCCTGCCAGAATACGGTCGGCAGGGTGCATAAAAGGGATAATTTAGAGATGAGATACTGGATACTGGTCGCGCTGTTAAATGGCCTGTTCATCTTGCCGAATCTGGCGGTGCTGAGCGGTGCTTTGATTCTGGTCAGTGGCTGGGTGTTCTGGAGGCGAAGGTAACAAAGAATACGCCAGCGTGAGGGCTGGAAAGTAACAAGAGCGGTTATGCCTGCGGTATAGCTGCTCTTTTTTATGCCCCTTACGCTTTGTAATACCCTGCAGTGAATCTCCTTTGAAGAACGGACGCAGCGAATTATGGTGGCAGTTGCTGACGTAAATTCAAATTCACGCTTGCTGCATCCCGAATGGATGAGCCGCTTTCACCGTGGCGGTAATTCGTCTTACGCCGATTTTCCGTTACGGGATGTGTGCATTCTCCTTGTGTGACTATCGCCCGATTTCATCGGTTCGCGGAGGGCTGCTTTTAGCATCAGCCGGGGAGGAAATAAAGGGGTATATAAACGCTGTGCGCCCCTTTATTTCCTCCTCATCAGCTGCTCATAGCCCTTTGCCGCTCAGTGATGAAGTCGAACGATGTAATAACCCAATGAGGAGAAAACCAGAATGCACACATTAAACGTCAAAACCGCCACTCGTGAATCAGCCGAACAATTTAAGATCGATGAACGCCAGCGCTATTCCGTTACAGATGGTGATGAACGTCTGGATTTTATTCCTGCGCTCTTTTTTACGCCTTCTGCTGATAACATGATTGCCAGCTGGTTACGTCAGCATTCAGATTATGATGGCGGTTTCTGGAATTACTGGATTATTCCGCAGGGCACCGGAGGAAACGTGGCTCCGAACTGTGTCAGATTCACAACCGCGCAAACAGGATATATCGCACCGGAAGGAGAACAGCGCTATAACATGGTTATTCCCGGTAATTACTTTGAAGCAGAGGTCAGTGCCGATGCTGCCGGAATTATTGCGACCCTGATGATCATGAACTGGTTGTCCTGGCAGGTTGCAGATATGGGGCCTGAATATTCGAAAGTCTGTAAATACCTCGTCGCTCGTCAGGATGCACTGAAAGACTACATCAGTATCATAAAACACCCTGAAGCAGATTTAATTTATCGGGCTATTGATTGACGACATAAATACTGGATGAGTAAAAAGAACTCCTGTTGAGGTCTTTTTACTGTTTTGCAAGAGTCTGCGCTGCATTTTTATTATTCTTTATAGCCCGATATGTTGCCTCAATTTTTCTGGCATAGACATATCTTCTCTGCGCCTGTTCTTCTGTTTTCCTGAAACCTGCATTATAAGCGCCCACGGCCTGCCAGCTGACTCCCCACTTTTTGAATGCAATTGCAAGATAGTAAGCCCCGGTGTAGATATTCATACACGGATCGGAAATAAGGTGCTCCGGTTTTATTCCATAACGAGCCAGTTCGTTAAAGTGCTGGGAGTCCACCTGCATAAGTCCGGAGCCAAAGCCCGAAACAGGATTGTAGCCTTTAACGTCTGTGCGGAAGTTCGATTCATTCCAGGAGATTGCCCGAAGCAGATCCGGATCTATACGATAATCCCTTCCTGCCAGATCAAAACAATCAGCAGCGTTCAACATTCCAGAAAAAGCCAACATTAAAAACGTAAGAGCAATCCGTTTCATTTCTTCCCTCCGGGCACCATGCCGGAAATACGTTAACCCATCCCATGCCCAGACTCAACTAATATGCACTCCTCACCACCAAAAGCACCACACCCCACGCAAAATTGAAATTTTGCTGATTGGCCTTCCAAGTCATGTACTTATGTTTTTTAAATTCCACTCAGTTCCAGAGTGGAAGTTTATAAGATTCATTTGCGACTACTGTATGAATCATTGGATATTCATTAATGATTCATGTACGATTCACGATATATATTTCATAACGTTGTGTGATGGTGGATTGTCGGCAATTCGCCATGTGAATCGCCGACGATTCGTCATAAAACCACTGGATGAATCGCCTGCAATCCGCCGGATGTATTGACGGTGGGAAGGCGCTATTCGACAGTCAAAATAATATCCTTCCACAGCACAAAAAAAGGAGATGAGCTTTGGCAAAGATACAAGCATATGTAAGCGACGACGTGGTAAATAAAATAAATGCTATCGTCGAACAGCGTCGCGCAGAGGGGGCCAGGAAAGAAGACGTCAGTAGTTCGAGCGTTATATCGATGCTCGTCGAACTAGGTCTGCGTGTCTATGAGGCGCAAATGGAACGCAAGGAGTCGCCGTTCAACCAGATGCTTTTCAATAAAACTATTCTTGAAGCGGTTCTTAAAACACAGTTTATTTCCAGTAAGCTTCTGGCAATGGAGTCCATGAGTCCTCACATTGCAGGTAACGATAAGTTTGAGTTCCGGGGAATGGTACAGAATATTCGAGATGATGTTAAAGAGATCGTGGAAACCTTCTTTCCAGAGTCAGGTGAAGAAACCGATAATGATTAACTATATAGAGGTCTTAAAAATCACATTCAACTGAGATTTTTTAATGACAAGTACTGCAGGGAAAGGTATATTTTAGCAGTGTCATAACTAAAATTTGATTGTCGGCAAGTTTTTGTCGAATCGCTGGTACCCAGGGATTGGCCCCCTAAGTACCAGCTACCCACACAGCCTAGCAAGGAGGTTATATGAGTGCGCGCGATCTTATGCGTTCTTCTGATTCCAGTCAATCACAACAAGAAGCAACAAGATTCAAAATTTTTGATAATTCTGAAATTCCTATCTGTATCAGAAATTCTTCTGGTGTCTTTGTATATTCAAATCACAATTTTTCGAATGTTATAAAAGGCTGTGAATATGACTCTGCCTACTGGTTTGAAAAACTTCCTCTTGAGTTGAAATGTGCACTTCTCGAAAAAGAGGTCGATGCATTAGCTAATCCTGATATGGCAATAATAAAGAGCTTTGTTATAGAGGATTATTTTTACTGGTGTGTTCTGTTTCAGGTGGTTTGTATTAATTCTGAATCGTATATATTGTGGCATTTTATAAAAGATGTGGTTTTTAGTCAGGCCAATAGCAGATATCTTAATCATGTTATGAATGATGTTTGCGAAATTAAAAATCCTGCTTTAGTCCTTGAGCCTGGTGTTTACCAAAGCTTTTGTCTTTTCTTCAGCGGTTTTACGCATGAATTTATATCTCGATTGCTAAGTGTAACATCGGGTGCTTCAAAGAAAAGAATTTCCAAAGCTTATTCTATTATGGAAATAGACAATAAAGATGACATGATTCTATATCTCAAGACTCACTCGTTCTTACCTAGTGTTCACAGATATGCATTCGAATTAATTAATTCTAAGTGCAATCTACTTCGTAAGGCGAAATTATGAAATCTGGTTTGTTAGCGTTTTGTTAAAAAATGGGGAACTTTTAGTATATCGCTCTGAGTGCTTCTTTGGGATATTATTTCAGCATGTCTTTTTAATAAGGAGGTTGTGATGAGGAGATATAGCAGCTCTCCAGCATTGGGAAATACCGTCAGACTCAAACTCGATTCTGTGACAGAGAGTTTATTGCGTTCTGCTACGTCGAGAAGTGGCAGAAGCCGCGGATTCGAGGTTTTTTTTAGGGTCAGAGATCACCTCAATAGATTCCCTATGTTCAGGGTTATGGATAATCCAGACTTTTCTAAGAGTTTTTTTGTGACCGTCAGGTTTGATGAGGAAACTAACTTAAAACTGATCAATGCAAAAAACCGAAGTGGATGGTGTAAGACTTATGAAGTACGGGAAAGGCTTCATGACCATCTGATCAAGTTCCCCGACTTTTACAATGCTGAAATGGTGGAGGTGATACCTAATAATTTCGACTGAATGGCATTAACGAATTATTGGCCTTTTTTATGGCTGTTTCATTAACATTTAAAGGATTAATAAATATGACTGATGTATCTGTTATTAACGCTGTACCCGCGACCTCTGCAAAGAAAAAATTCAGCAAAGTCGCGTTACTCAAAGCGCTGAAGTTTGCCCTGCCTGTCGCAGCCCTTGCTGCGTTTTTCCCTGAAACGGTTCTGGCCTCGACTGCGGGTAAAGATCTGATGTCCAGCGGCGATGCAACCGTTAAAGGTACATTTGGTAAAGATTCCAGCGTGGTTAAGTGGGTTATTCTTGCCGAAGTCCTGGTAGGGGCCGTGATGTATATGACGACCAAGAACCTCAAGTTCCTGGCGGGCTTTGCGATCCTGTCCGTATTCGTCACGGTAGGTATGTCTGTCGCAGGATACTGATATCCAGCGACAGCCGTTCAGAGCCACTTCCGACTATTAAATTCCGGTTTAATTCTGAATGCCCTTCACGAGCATTCACGGGAGGGCTTTGCCTGTAATCCGGCTGGCAGGTATTTCCATACTGCCAGCTGTACCGGAGACGGAACATATATGGCAGATGAATCTCTCAAAAAATATCGCTTTCCCGAAACCCTGACGAACCAGAGCCGCTGGTTTGGCCTCCCTGTGGATGAACTTATTCCGGCCATTGTCTGCCTGGGGTGGGGATTCTGGACCCAGCATTATATTCCCGGAATTATCGCTGCCGTACTGGCCTATCTCGGAATTAAAAAGCTCAAGAAAGGGCGGGGCAGTTCATGGCTGCGGGACCTGGTCTACTGGTATATGCCGACCGTTCTTCTCAGGGGAATATTTCACGATGTTCCCGACTCATGCTACCGCCAGTGGATTAAATAGACAGGAATAATCAGATGGAACACGGAGCACGATTAAGTACACAGCGGGTTATTGCCATCGGCTTTATTGCTATGGGGGTGGTTATTCTGGGAAGCATCACCACCAATGTTATTCAGGCCGTCAACAACTACCGCCTTCAGAATGAGCAGAAGTCTATCGTCACGCCAATGCTTTTCAACGCGCCGTTTGCCGTGTCGCAGAACCAGGCAGATGCCTCCTACCTGCAGCAGATGGCCCTGTCGCTTATCGCCCTTCGCCTGAATGTCACCCCGGAGACCGTTGATGCCTCTCATGAGCAGCTGCTGGCCTATGTCAAACCCGCAGCGCAGAACGAGCTGAAAATCCGGCTTGCTGAGGATGCGAAGCGCATTAAGGACAACAACGTTAACTCGTCTTTTTATATGACCAGCGTGAAGGTTTACCCGGCAAGCAGCCGCGTGGACGTGCGGGGCCAGCTGAAGACCTGGATAGGCGACTCGAAACCGTATCCCGAGCTGAAACAGTACGTTCTCAAGTTCGAGCGCGAGGACGGCATCAGCTGGCTCAGTCACTTCGGAGAAATCACCGATGAACAAAAATAGTCGCCGTACACTGCTGGCGTTGCTGATGCTCGCGTCCGGTCAGACGGTCGCCGCACCCGCTGCGCTTTCTGCCACGATTGTTCCGCTGACGAACGGCGGACAGGCCAGTATCGCGGTCAGCAACACCGACCCGAACCTTTTTACGGTCGCAGGTGACCGCGTGACGGCCCTGACCAGCCTCGACGGTGAGCTGACGCGGCAGGAGCAGACGGCAAGCGGCGGTGTGATTGTCAGCACCCTCAACAAAAAGCCCTTCACGTTCATTCTGGAAACCGAACGCGGCCTCAACTTCTCGGTACAGGCCGTGCCGCGAGCGGGCGCGGGGCGAACCATCCAGCTGGTCAGCGAGCTGTCCGGCACGGGCGAAGCGGCGCGCACCTGGGAAGAGTCTTCCCCCTACGAGGCCACGCTGGTTTCCCTGAGCCAGCATCTGCTGGGCGGGCAGCTTCCGTCCGGCTGGCAGGCTATCCCCGTTACGCATGAAGCCCTCAACGCGCCCGCCGGACTTTCTGCAGTCCCCGAGCGCGTCTGGGTGGGTAATCATCTTAAGGTGG
This sequence comes from Callosobruchus maculatus, assembly GCA_951848785.1. NCBI lineage: Eukaryota > Metazoa > Arthropoda > Insecta > Coleoptera > Chrysomelidae > Callosobruchus > Callosobruchus maculatus. Next base: position 8,808 of record CATOUR010000745.1, on the reverse strand, counting down.
TGCGCTATCGCGTCACCAACAATACCGGGATGGCCCGCAACATCGCGGAAAGCGACTTCTGGCAGAGCGGTATTCGCGGCGTGCTGTTTGGTGAAGCCTCGCGTCAGCTGATGGCGGGCGGCGCCCTGCAGGTCTTCGTTATCAGCAGCGGAGGTGCGGCTGATGGCCAGCATTAATTCAGTGGTGAAGCGCAAGCAGTTTATCTGGCTGGGTATCGTGCTGGCGACCGTGGGCGTGGTGGGCGGCGGCGGCTGGTATCTGGCGGATGCACGCTACGAGGGCAGCAGCGATGCGGCAGCCGCCGGCGAGCCTGCGCCCGATATGACCGGCGTGGTGGACAGCACCTTTGATCAGAAGGTGCAGCAGCATGCCACGACCGAGATGCAGGCTACGGCCTCCGAGATGCAGAAGCAGTATGCCGAAATGCGCCGCGAGCTTGAGCTGCTCAGCAAGGGGCAGGCAGGCTATCAACACCAGATTGACAAACTCAGTCAGGATAATGCGGCGCTTTCCGCTCAGGTCAGCGCGCTGGGGGCGAAACCCGTCACCGCATCGGGCGAGCCTGCCCCGCAGCCGCCAGTGCCTGCGCCGGGGCCTGAAGGTGAGCCGCAGCCGACCGGTTTCCCGCCGCAGACGGGGGCCGTCCCGCCGCCGACCGCGTTCTATCCGGGTAACGGCGTCACGCCGCCGGCGCAGGTACAGTACCAGCCCATTCCCGTACCCAACCAGCTGCGCCGGCAGTCTTTTGCCCGCAGCGACGAGAGCAAAGGTCCGTCCCTGCCGTACATCCCATCGGGCAGCTTCGCCAAATCGATGCTGATTGAGGGGGCTGATGCCAACGCCTCCGTAACCGGTAACGAGTCCACGGTGCCGATGCAGCTGCGCATTACGGGCAGGGTGGAAATGCCCAACAGCAAAAGCTACGACCTGACCGGCTGCTTCATTGGGCTTGAGGCCTGGGGCGACGTGTCCAGCGAACGCGCCATCGTACGCACCCGCAACATCAGCTGCCTGAAGCACGGCGTCACCATCGACCAGCCCATTGCCGGACACGTGAGCTTCCGGGGTAAAAACGGCATCAAGGGCGAAGTGGTGATGCGAAACGGCAAAATCCTCGGCTGGGCATGGGGTGCGGGTTTTGTTGACGGCATCGGTCAGGGGGTGCAGACCGCGTCCCAGCCTTCGGTCGGACTCGGCGCCACGGCATCCCTCGGCGCGGGTGACGTGATGAAGATGGGGATTGGCGGAGGCGCCTCCAAAGCCGCCCAGACCCTCAGCGACTACTACATCAAACGCGCAGAGCAGTACCACCCCGTCATTCCTATTGGGGCGGGTAACGAAGTGACCGTTGTCTTTCAGGACGGTTTTCAGCTGAAAACCATTGAAGAGCTGGCGCACGAGAATGACAGAAGCAAAGCGGAGGGCAGCGACCGCAGTCCGGTTCCGCCGCCGTCAGTCCCGCAGGGCGGCATGAACGGGTTCAGTACCGACCAGATGCTCAACCAGCTGGGCAGGCTTAACCAGAACCAGTTTATGCCGAAGGCCGACTCACAATAACCCCACGTAAAGGAACCGCAAATGAACAAGACAGTGCCTGTTGCGCTCACGCTGGCCAGTCTCCTGACGCTGTCGGGATGTGCCGGTACAACGAGCGATTTTGAGTGTAACGCGACGACATCTGATACCTGCATGACCATAGAGCAGGCCAATGAGAAAGCCAAACGACTGGAGGAGGCCAGCACGGTAAAGCCGGGTGCGACATCGCTGCCACGCCTGGCTGAGGGTAATTTCCGGACCCGGTCCGTGCAGCCCCTGACGCTGACGGCTGAACCGGTGCATGCCGTCGCATCCAGAAATACACCGCTGACGGGCGCGCCGACTCTCCCCCGCCCGCAGCCGCACTCGGCCTCACGGGCGCCGCTCTCCACGGTCACGCCGGTTACTGTGCCGCCGCCAGGGCGCGAGTCCATCGTGGACCCGAGGCCGCTTCGCGTCGGTGAAAAGACGGCCGGGCTGTGGATCGCGCCCTATATCGATACGCAGGACGTTTATCACCAGCCGACGCGGGTGTTTTTTGTTGTGAAACCCTCAGCGTGGGGAACCCCGCGCGTTAACTGAATCCTGAACCGCCACCGCGTGTGGCGCCCATTTTAACAATCCGTCGTTATCACGCGTGCCCTGAAACGTGAAAAGGGATGGGCGGTAGCGTGTCCGGACAGTGTGAGCAGGGAGCGTTGATGGCAGACGAACTCGATCTCCTGCAGGAGCAGGACGAATTGCTGAACCAGCTTCATATACAGGCCGCGAGGCAGCGGTCCTGCCTGGAGGGCAAAAGCCGTAAACGGTGCGAATGCTGTGGCAATCGCATCCCCCTCAGGCGGCAGCAGGCCATCCCGGGCGTACGTACCTGCACGGAATGTCAGCGGGTTCTGGAAATACGACAAAAACAGTATCTGAGGTGACCGATGGGAAGAAGAAAAACCAATGTGATGGTCGTGGGGAAAACCGGTAGCGGTAAGACAGCCATCAGCGTTGATGTTATGCGGACCTTTTTATCAGAACGACAACTCCGCGACTGGCGTGAATTGCGCAAAGACATTCAGAACGATGGCAAAAACCCAGGAGACGAACATCATGACAACCAGGGATAACGGTGGTCCGGGGAAAACCCGTCACCTTAACGATATTACGGCCTGCTGCGAGGCGCAGGGGATGCGTGTCATCTGTGTTAATGCCGCAGAGCGCGACTTCTGGCTTTCAGCGTCTCAGCAGAGCGCTCCCGCCCTAGACGGGAAGGCTGGGATTTCTCAACACATAATGCAACGCCAGCGTGGGCACTGTCTGTTCCTGGGTAAAGCAGGCTCAGGTATGAGCGTAACAAAACAGCAGATGAGGGTTTTCCTGGCGAAGTCTGACGTCAGCCGGATTAAAGCGCTGTACAGCGGAGAGGACGGGGAGAGGCTGGCGGAGGCTATCAGACACAACTGCAGCGTCTGGTTTCCGCTGAATCCCGGAGGTAAAGGGAATGATGCTTAAGCTTCTGTCCGTCCTGCTGTATTGCCTTAGATGGCTTGCCTGGGCTTTTCACTATCTGATTATCTGGCCTGCCGCCACGCTGATGCTGCTGGTTGCCATGCTTTTGTGGATGGAGAACACCACGCCCGGAGAGGCGATGGCGCAGGAAATTATAGCCGTCACGCATAACGTCAGCAGTGGCGAGTTTCGTATTGCGGCCTGCCGCGATGAACCTTTAGACCCCTTTATACCTCCAGCCCCGCAGGGCAAGTCCTCCGGCCTCACGCTGCATGATGCTCCCTCAGCTGTCTGCCATAACCGGGGCAGCGTCGTCACCGATGCTAAAGGATATGCCGGTCATGTTGACGGAGCGCTGAGTGCGTTTAAGTTGCTGTGGATTGTGATGGCCATTGTGTTTTCAGGGGCGGCGCTGCTTATGGGATGCCGTCCGTATTTCTGCCTGTACGGTCAGATGCGCTCAGCACGTTTTCGCTACGGTATCCCTGCCAGCCGCCCGGCCCCTGCGACGGAAACGGTAAAAACGGCCGACAATAAAAAGGAGGATAACCGTGAGTAATCCACTGGATACCGTCACCCGCACGGTCAACTCGCTGCTGACGGCGCTGAAGATGCCTGATGCGTCCTCTGAGGCGAACGATGTCCTCGGGCAGATGCGCTTCCCGCAGTTCAGCCGTGTGCTGCCGTACCGCGACTACGATGCGGAAACCGGCCTCTTCATGAACGAGAAGACGATGGGCTTTATGCTGGAGGCGCAGCCCATCAACGGCGCCAACGAAACTATCGTGTCGTCACTGGAAAACCTGATGCGCACCAAGCTGCCCCGTGAGGTGCCGGTGGCCGTTCACCTGGTGTCCAGCCATCTGGTGGGTCAGGATATCGAGTATGGCCTGCGCGAGCTCTCCTGGACGGGGGAAAAGGCCGATACGTTCAACGCCATCACCCGCGCCTACTATCTCAGGGCCGCAGAAGAAGGGTTCCCGCTGCCCGATCACCTCAACCTGCCGCTAACCCTGCGTAACTACCGGGTGTACATCTCCTGCTGCGTCCCCCGCAAGCGCGGAAGTAAGGCCAGCGTGATGGAGATGGAAAACCAGGTCAAAATCATCCGCGCCTCACTGCAGGGGGCGCAGATAGCCACCCGCAGCGTGGACGCGGATGCCTTTATCCGCATTGCGGGCGAAATGATTAACCATAACCCGGATGCGCTGTATCCCACCGAACGGGAACTGGACCCGCTCAAGGATCTGAACTACCAGTGCGTGGACGATACCTTTGATCTGAAGGTGAAGGCCGACTACATGACGCTGGGGCTGCGCGGTAACGGTCGCAACAGCACCGCGCGCATCATGAACTTTCAGCTGACCAAAAATCCGGAGCTGGCCTTCCTCTGGAATATGGCCGACAACTATAGCAACCTTCTCAACCCGGAACTGTCCGTTTCGTGCCCGTTTATCCTGACGCTCGTCCTCAGCGTGGAAGACCAGGTAAAGGCGCAGAACGAGGCCAACCTGAAGTTCATGGATCTTGAGAAGAAGTCCAAGACCAGCTACGCCAAGTTCTTCCCGGGCGTGGCGCAGGAGGCAAAAGAGTGGGGCGATCTGCGCCAGCGCCTGTCGTCCGGGCAGTCCTCGCTGGTGAGCTATTTTCTGAACGTGACCCTCTTCTGCCGCGATGACCAGGAAACTGCGCTGAAGGTCGAGCAGGACGTGCTGAACAGCTTTCGCAAAAATGGCTTCGAGCTGATTTCCCCGCGCTTTAACCATATGCGCAATTTTCTAGTGAATCTGCCGTTTATGGCGGGCGGCGGCCTCTTTAAGCAGCTGCGCGAGTCCGGCGTGCTGCAGCGCGCCGAAAGCTTTAATGTCGCCAATCTGATGCCAGTGGTGGCGGACAGTCCGCTGGCCACTTCCGGCCTGCTGGCGCCGACCTACCGCAACCAGCTGGCGTTTATCGACCTGTTCAGCCGCGGCATGGGTAACACCAACTTCAATATGGCGGTCTGTGGCACCTCCGGCGCGGGGAAAACCGGGCTTATCCAGCCCCTGATACGCAGCGTCATCGACTCCGGCGGCTTCGCCGTGGTGTTCGACATGGGCGACGGCTACAAGTCCCTGTGCGAGAACATGGGCGGTGTCTACCTCGACGGCGAGACGCTGAAGTTTAACCCGTTCGCTAACGTCACCGACGATACCATCGATGAGATGGCCGAACGCCTGCGGGACCAGCTGTCCGTGATGGCCAGCCCCAACGGCAACCTGGACGAGGTGCACGAAGGTCTGCTGCTCAAGGCGGTGAAGGCCACCTGGGCTTACGAAGAAAAACCAGGCGCGCATTGACGACGTGGTGGACTACCTGATGATGGCCCGCGACAGCGAGGAGTACAGCGGATCACCGACCATCCGCAGCCGCCTCGATGAGATGGTGGTGCTGCTGACCCAGTACACCCGCAACGGGGTGTACGGCAGCTACTTCAACTCCGACGAAACCGTCCCTGAAGGACGAAGCCCGGATGGTGGTGCTTGAACTCGGCGGACTGGAGGACAGGCCGTCCCTCCTGGTGGCGGTGATGTTCTCACTCATTCTCTACATTGAGAACCGCATGTACCGCACGCCGCGCAGCCTGAAGAAGCTCAACGTGATAGACGAAGGCTGGCGCCTGCTGGACTTCAAGAACAACAAGGTCGGGGCGTTTATCGAGAAGGGCTACCGTACCGCCCGCCGCCATACAGGTTCGTACATCACCATTACGCAGAACATCGTCGATTTTGACTCGGAAACGGCCTCCAGCGCCGCCCGCGCGGCATGGGGTAACTCGTCCTACAAAATTATCCTCAAGCAGTCCGCCAAAGAGTTCGCCAAGTACAACCAGCTGTACCCGGACCAGTATTCGCAGCTGCAGCGCGACATGATTAAGGGTTTTGGCAGCGCGAAGGACAACTGGTTCAGCAGCTTTATGCTGTCGGTTGAGCACCTGACGTCCTGGCACCGCCTGTTCGTCGATCCGCTCAGCCGGGCGATGTACTCCTCGGACGGTCCGGACTTTGAGTTTCTGCAGCAGCGACGCCGGGAGGGGCTGAGTATTCACGAAGCCGTCTGGGAGCTGGCGTGGAAAAAATCCGGGCCGGAAATGGCCGCGCTGGAGCGCTGGCTTCACGAGCATGAAGGGAAGACCATCTCATGAAAAAACACGTACTCATTAACGCCGCGCTGATTGCCGGCACGCTGGCTGCGAGCGCAGGCGTCAGCTGGCTGGTCTGCCAGCTTAACCGTCCTGTGGTTGTGGCCTTCAACATGAAATCCACGGTGGATGCCTTCTTTGACAGCGCCGGTCGCCGTTCGCTGGACGAGGCGCAGACAAAAGCACTCTCAGACCGCTTTAACGCGTCACTGGAGGCCAGCCTCCGGGACTGGCAGATCCGCCATCGTGCCCTCATCCTTGTCGCACCTGCCGTGGTGCAGGGGGCGCCGGATATCACGCGTGAAATCCAGACTGACGTGGCCCGCCGGATGAAGGAGGGGGCGTGATGCGCGCCTTTGCCCTGGGCCTGACGCTGCTGACCGGCAGCGTGACGGCCGCTGACCTCGGGACGTGGGGCGATCTCTGGCCGGTGGCGGAGCCGGATATGCTGACCGTTATCGAAAGCCGGCTGCAGACGCTGGCGCAGTCCGGCGAGATGGACAAAAAGATGGCGGAGTTTAAGGCGCGCGTGGTGCGCAACAGCCAGCGCCCGCCTGCCGTTGAGGGAATAACCCGCGCGGTGCGCTACGAGCGGCGCTGGTTTGATCCGAGCGTGCGGGTGGACAAGGCGCTTGCCGACGACAAGGGCAACGTGTTTGCTCAGGCGGGGCAGGTCTTTAATCCGCTTGATGTGGTGCCGTTTAACGAAACGCTGCTGTTTATCAACGGCGACGATGCGGATCAGCTCGCGTGGGTACAGCGACAGAAGCCTGACACCCCTGATCACCCGCATCATTCTGGTGCAGGGCAATATTCCGCAGACGTCGGAGAAGCTCGACAGCCGCATTTTCTTCGACCAGAACGGGGTGCTGACCACCCGGTTCGGCATAAGCCAGGTACCCGGCACGGGTAACGGCGGCACCCAGCGGAAAGCGCCTGCAGGTGGAAATCATTCCGCCCGATATGGCGCAGCATGACGCAGGAGGTGTCCGGTGAAAATGCTGACCGTCTCTCTGTTCGGACTGCTTCTGTGGGGTAACAGCCACATGGCGGCGGCGGACGCCGCCTGCGAAGGGCGCTTCGTCAATCCGATCACCGATATCTGCTGGCGCTGCATGTTTCCCCTGTCGCTCGGCAGCACAAAAGTCACGGGCGGGGATTTACCGGACACGTCCAATCCAGGTAGCCCGATACAGTTTTGTCCCATGCCACCCCCGGTATTTCAGCGCGTTGGCCTGGCAATAGGGTACTGGGAGCCGATGGCCATGACCGATGTGGCACGTTCTCCGGGCTGCATGGTGAACCTCGGCGGATTCACCGTTAATCTCGGGAAAATGGGGATGGGCACCGCCAGAAAAGATGACAAACAGGTCAGTGGCCCCGCGTTCTACCACGTGCACTGGTACAAATATCCGCTGACGTACTGGCTCAATATCATCACCTCCCTCGGGTGTCTGCAGGGCGGCGATCTGGATATCGGATACCTGTCTGAAATCGACCCGACATGGGGGGACAGCGCCCTGACCTCCATTCTGAATCCGGAGGCGGTCATTTTTGCCAACCCCATCGCGCAGGGCGCATGTGCGGCCGACGCGATAGCCAGTGCGGTAAATAAGCCTCTCGACCCGCTGTTCTGGTGCGCTGGCTCGCAGGGCTCGATGTATCCCTTTAACGGCTGGGTGAGCAATGAGTCCAGCCCCCTGCAGTCTTCCGTTCTGGTCAGCGAGCGCATGGCGTTCAAGCTTCACCGACAGGGCCAGATACTGGAGAGCGTTGGGGCGGACCGCGCGGTCTGCTTCGAATACCCGTCTCCCATTATCCCGAAAGAGCGCTGGCGCTATCAGATGGTGAACATGTTCCCGGATGCGGCGCAGTGCCATCCCTTCGGCCGCACCGTCATGCGCTGGGAAACGGGGCGTAACCCGCCGAACACGAAGAAAAACTACGGCTATCTGCTCTGGCGCAAGCGCAACTGCGTCTTCCTCTGAGAAAAAGGAAACTTCCATGAAAACTCTGTCCGGTCTGACGGTGGCGCTGCTGCTGTCAGCATATTGTTGCACTGCGCTGGCGTCAGGGGCTGATGATGCGAACCGCGAGTTTATTCGTCAGCAGGAGTCTTTCAGCCAGCAGCTGAGGGGGCAGGACAACGCGCCGCTGCGCCAGATGCTGGAGCAGCAGGTGCGCCAGAACCCTCTTTCAGCAGACGATACGCGATTTATCGGGGAGCTGAAACAGCGCCAGCGCGAGGACCAGCAGGATAAACCCACGCACGGTGCCCTGTATTTCGTCTCCTTTGCTATCCCGCAGGCGGGGCTTAAGCGCATGCTGACCGAGGCCCGCCGCTACGATATTCCCGCCACCCTGCGGGGTATGGTCAACAACGACATGAAAACGACGGCAACCGCCGTGATGGCGCTTGTTCAGGACGGCTCAGCCAGCGGCGTCGCCATCGACCCGACCCGCTTTCGTGAGTACGGGATCGCCAGCGTGCCGTCACTGGTGGTTTACTGCGAGGCGGGCCACGACGTGATTCGCGGCAATCTTCATCTGAAGCAGGCGCTGGAAAAGGTGGCCGCGACCGGAGACTGCAGGCA
>CATOUR010000744.1:0-26880 GCA_951848785.1 Callosobruchus maculatus | reverse complement strand
AACAGAAAATAGCTAAAAACAACAGAAATCAAGCAGATAACAACTGCAAACGGTACAAAACGACCAAATACAACCGACTAGAACAGAAAACAGAGCATAACAACAGAAAGCAGGGAGATAACAGCGCTAAACAACAGAAAACGACTAAACACAGCCGAATACATCCGAAAATAAAAGAATACAGCTCTCAAAACGACAGAAAGCAAGCAGATAACGGCTGTAAACGGTAGAAAACGACTGAATACAACCAAGTAGAACAGAAAACAGAGCATAACAACAGAAAGAAGGCAGATAAAAGCGCTAAACAATAGAAAACGACTAAATTCAGCCGAATACAACAAGAAAAGAACAGAAAACAGCTAAAAACAACAGAAGTCGAGCAGATAACAACTGCAAACGGTAGAAAACGACCAAATACAACCGAGTAGGGTCTAAACTAACTCAAAACGACAGAAAGCAAGCAGATAACAGCGGGAAACAGCAGAAAACGACCAAACACAGTCGAATACAACCAAAATGAGTAGAAAACAGCTAAAAACAACAGAAAGCAGGCAGATAACAGCTGTAAACGGTAGAAAATGACCGAATACAACCGAATAGAGCCAAATCCGGCTAAAAACGACAGAAAGTAAGAAGATAACAGAGCTAGACAACAGAAAACGACTAAACACAGCGGAATACAACTGAAAATAACAGAAAACAGCTCATAGAACAACAGAAAGCAAGCAGATAACGGCTGTACACGGTAGAAAACGACCGAATACAACCAAATAGAACAGAAAACAGAGCATAACAACAGAAAGCAGGCAGATAGCAGCACTAAACAATAGAAAACGACTAAATTCAGCCGAATACAACAAGAAAAGAACAGAAAACAGCTAAAAACAACAGAAATCGAGCAGATAACAACTGTAAACGGTACAAAACGACCAAATACAACCGAATAGAACAGAAAACAGAGCATAACAACAGAAAGCAGAAAGATAACAGCGCTAAACAACAGAAAACGACAAAACACAGCCGAATACATCCGAAAATAACAGAAAACAGCTCTCAAAACAACAGAAAGCAAGCAGATAACGGCTGTAAACGGTAGAAAACGACTGAATACAACCAAATAGAACAGAAAACAGAGCATAGCAACAGAAAGAAGGCAGATAAAAGCGCTAAACAATAAAAAACGACTAAATTCAGCCGAATACAACAAGAAAAGAAGAGAAAATAGCTAAAAACAACAGAAATCAAGCAGATAACAACTGTAAACGGTAGAAAACGACCAAATACAACCGAATAGGGTCAATACTACTCAAAACGACAGAAGGCAAGCAGAGAACAGCGGGAAACAGCAGAAAACGACTAAACACAGCCGAATACAACCAAAATGAGTAGAAAACAGCTAAAAACAACAGAAAGCAGGCAGATAACAGCTGTAAACGGTAGAAAATGACCAAATGCAACCGAATAGAGTCAAATCCAGCTAAAAACGACAGAAAGTAAGCAGATAACAGCGCTAAACAACAGAAAACGGCTAAATACAGCGGAATACAACTGAAAATAACAGAAAACAGCTCTCAAAACAACAGAAAGCAAGCAGATAACGGCTGTAAATGGTAGAAAACGACCGAATACAACCAAATAGAACAGAAAACAGAGCATAACAACAGAAAGCAGTCAGATAACAGCGCTAAACAATAGAAAACGACTAAATTCAGCCGAATACAACAAGAAAAAGACAGAAAACAGCTAAAAACAACAGAAATCAAGCAGATAACGGCTGTAACCGCTAGAAAGCGACAGAGTACAACCAAATAGAACAGAAAACAGAGCATAACAACAGAAAGCGGGCAGATAGCAGCGCTAAACAATAGAAAACGACTAAATTCAGCCGAATACAACAAGAAAAGAACATAAAATAGCTAAAAACAACAAAAAGCAGGCAGATAACAGCTGTAAACGGTAGAAAATGACCAAATACAACCGAATAGAGTCAAATCCAGCTAAAAACGACAGAAAGTAAGCAGATAACAGCGCTAAGCAACAGAAAGCGACTAAATACAGCGGAATACGATTGAAAATAACAGAAAACAGCTCCTAGAACAACAGAAAGCAAGCAGATAACGGCTGTGAACGGTAGAAAACGACCGAGTACAACCAAATAGAACAGAAAACAGAGCATAGCAACAGAAAGCAGGCAGATAACAGCGCTAAACAATAGAAAATGACTAAATTCAGCCGAATACAACAAGAAAAGAACAAAAAACAGCTAAAAACAACAGAAATCAAGCAGATAACAACTGTAAACGGTACAAAACGACCAAATACAACCGAATAGAACAGAAAACAGAGCATAACAACAGAAAGCAGAAAGATAACAGCGCTAAACAACAGAAAACGACAAAACACAGCCGAATACATCCGAAAATAACAGAAAACAGCTCTCAAAACAACAGAAAGCAAGCAGATAACGGCTGTAAACGGTAGAAAACGACTGAATACAACCAAATAGAACAGAAAACAGAGCATAACAACAGAAAGAAGGCAGATAAAAGCGCTAAACAATAAAAAACGACTAAATTCAGCCGAATACAACAAGAAAAGAACAGAAAACAGCTAAAAACAACAGAAATCGAGTAGATAACAACTGTAAACTATAGAAAACGACCAAATACAACCGAATAGAGTCAAAACTAATGCAAAATGACAGAAAGCAAGCAGATAACGGCTGTAAACGCTAGAAAGCGACAGAGTACAACCAAATAGAACAGAAAACAGAGCATAACAACAGAAAGCGGGCAGATAGCAGCGCTAAACAATAGAAAACGACCAAATTCAGCCGAATACAACAAGAAAAGAAGAGAAAATAGCTAAAAACAACAGAAATCAAGCAGATAACAACTGTAAACGGCAGAAAACGACCAAATACAACCGAATAGGGTCAATACTACTCAAAACGACAGAAAGCAAGCAGAGAACAGCGGGAAACAGCAGAAAACGACTAAACACAGCCGAATACAACCAAAATGAGTAGAAAACAGCTAAAAACAACAGAAACCAGGCAGATAACAGCTGTAAACGGTAGAAAATGACCAAATACAACCGAATAGAGCCAAATCCAGCTAAAAACGACAGAAAGTAAGCAGATAACAGCGCTAAACAACAGAAAACGGCTAAATACAGCGGAATACAACTGAAAATAACAGAAAAGAGCTCTCAAAACAACAGAAAGCAAGCAGATAACGGCTGTAAACGGTAGGAAACGGCCGCATACAACTAAATAGAACAGAAAACAGAGCATAACAACAGAAAGCGGGCAGATAACAGCGCTAAACAATAGAAAATGACAAAACACAGCCGAATACATCCGAAAATAACGGAAAACAGCTCTCAAAACAACAGAAAGCAAGCAGATAACGGCTGTAAACGGTAGAAAACGACTGAATACAACCAAATAGTACAGAAAACAGAGCATAACAACAGAAAGAAGGCAGATAAAGGCGCTAAACAATAAAAAACGACTAAATTCAGCCGAATACAACAAGAAAAGAACAGAAAACAGCTAAAAACAACAGAAATCGAGTAGATAACGACAGTGAACGATAGAAAACGACCAAATACAACCGAATAGAGCCAAAACCGACAGAAAGCAAGCAGATAACAGCGCTAAACAAGAGAAAACGACTAAGCACAGCCGAATACATCCGAAAATAGCAGAAAACAGCTCTCAAAGCAACAGAAAGCAAGCAGATAACGGCTGTAAACGGTAGAAAACGACTGAATACAACCAAATAGAACAGAAAACAGAGCATAACAACAGAAAGAAGGCAGATAAAAGCGCTAAACAATAAAAAACGACTAAATTCAGCCGAATACAACAAGAAAAGAACAGAAAACAGCTAAAAACAACAGAAATCGAGTAGATAACAACTGTAAACGATAGAAAACGACCAAATACAGCCGAATAGAGCCAAACCCGACAGAAAGCAAGCAGATAACAGCGCTAAACAATAGAAAATGACAAAATTCAGCCGAATACAACAAGAAAAGAACAGAAAATAGCTAAAAACAACAGAAATGAAGCAGATAACAACTGTAAACTATAGAAAACGACCAAATACAACCGAATAGGGTCTGAACTAACTCAAAACGACAGAAAGTAAGCAGATAACAGCGCTAGACAACAGAAAACCACTAAACACAGCGGAATACAACTGAAAATAACAGAAAACAGCTCTTAGAACAACAGAAAGCAAGCAGATAACGGCTGTAAACGGTAGAAAACGACCGAATACAACCAAATAGGACAGAAAACAGAGCATAACAACAGAAAGCAGGCAGATAACAGCGCTAAACAATAGAAAACGACTAAATTCAGCCGAATACAACAAGAAAAGGACAGAAAACAGCTAAAAACAACAGAAATCAAGCAGATAACAACTGTAAACGGTACAAAACGACCAAATACAACCGAATAGAGCCAAAACTAACGCAAAACGACAAAAAGCGAGCAGATAACGGCTGTAAACGCTAGAAAGCGACCGAGTACAACCAAATAGAACAGAAAACAGAGCATAACAACAGAAAGCGGGCAGATAACAGCGCTAAACAATAGAAAACGACTAAATTCAGCCGAATACAACAAGAAAAGAACAGAAAATAGCTAAAAACAACAAAAAGCAGGCAGATAACAGCTGCAAACGGTAGAAAATGACCAAATACAACCGAATAGAGTCAAATCCAGCTAAAAACGACAGAAAGTAAGCAGATAACGGCGCTAAGCAACAGAAAACGACTAAATACAGCGGAATACAACTGAAAATAACAGAAAACAGCTCCTAGAACAACAGAAAGTAAGCAGATAACGGCTGTAAACGGTAGAAAACGACCGAATACTACTAAATAGAACAGAAAACAGAGCATAACAACAGAAAGCAGGCAGATAACAGCGCTAAACAATAGAAAATGACTAAATTCAGCCGAATACAACAAGAAAAGAACAGAAAACAGCTAAAAACAACAGAAATCAAGCAGATAACAACTCTAAACGGTACAAAACGACCAAATACACCGGAATAGAACAGAAAACAGAGCATAACAACAGAAAGCAGGCAGATAACAGCGCTAAATAACAGAAAGCGACAAAACACAGCCGAATACATCCGAAAATAACAGAAAACAGCTCTCAAAACAACATAAAGCAAGCAGATAACGGCTGTAAACGGTAGAAAACGACTGAATACAACCAAATAGAACAGAAAACAGAGCATAAAAACAGAAAGAAGGCAGATAAAAGCGCTAACCAATAAAAAACGACTAAATTCAGCCGAATACAACTAGAAAAGAACAGAAAACAGCTAAAGACAACAGAAATCGAGTAGATAACAACTGTAAACGATAGAAAACGACCAAATACAACCGAATAGAGCCAAAACCGACAGAAAGCAAGCAGATAACAGCGCTAAACAAGAGAAGACGACTAAGCACAGCCGAATACATCCGAAAATAACAGAAAACAGCTCTCAAATCAACAGAAAGCAAGCAGATAACGGCTGTAAACGGTAGGAGACGGCCGCATACAACTAAATAGAACAGAAAACAGAGCATAGCAACAGAAAGCAGGCAGATAACAGCGCTAAACAATAGAAAACGACTAAATTCAGCCGAATACAACAAGAAAAGAACAGAAAACAGCTAAAAACAACAGAAATCAAGCAGATAACAACTGTAAACGGTACAAAACGACCCAATACAACCGAATGGAGTCAAAACTAACTCAAAACGACAGAAATCAAGCAGATAATAGCGCTAAGCAACAGAAAACGACTAAACACAGCCGAATACAACCGAAAATAACAGAAAACAGCTCTCAAAACAACAGAAAGCAAGCAGATAACGGCTGTAAACGATAGAAAACGACCGAATACAACCAAATAGAACAGAAAACGGAGCATAACAACAGAAAGCAGGCAGATAACAGCGCGAAACAATAGAAAACGACTAAATTCAGCCGAATACAACAAGAAAAGAACAGAAAACAGCTAAAAACAACATAAATCAAGCAGATAATAGCTGTAAACGGTAGAAAACGACCAAATAAATCGAATAGAGTCAAAACTAACTCAAGACGACAGAAAGCAAGCAGATAACAGCGCTAATCAGCAGAAAACGACTAAGCACAGCCGAATATAACCGAAAATAACAGAAAACAGCTCTCAAAACAACAGAGAGCAAGCAGATGACGGCTGTAAACGGTAGAAAACGACCGAATACAACCAAATAGAACAGAAAACAGAGCATAACAACAGAAATCAGGCAGATAACAGCGCTAAGCAATAGAAAACGACTAGATTCAGCCGAATACAACAAGAAAAGAACAGAAAACATCTAAAAACAACAGAAATCAAGCAGATAACAACTGTAAACGGTAGAAAATGACCAAATACAACCGAATAGAGTCAAAACCGGCTAGAAACGACATAAAGTAAGCAGATAACAGCTCTAAACTACAGGAAACGGCTAAACACAGCGGAATACAACCAAAAATAACAGAAAACAGCTCTTAAAACAACAGAAATCAAGCAGATAACGGCTGTAAACGATAGAAAACGACCGAATACAACCAAATAGAACAGAAAACAGAGCATAACAACAGAAAGCAGGCAGATAACAGCGCTAAACAATAGAAAACGACTAAATTCAGCCGAATACAACAAGAAAAGAACAGAAAACAGCTAAAAACAACAGAAATCAAGCAGATAACAACTGCAAACGGTAGAAAACGACCAAATACAACCGAATAGAGTCAAAACTAACTCAAAACGACAGAAAGCAAGCAGATAACAGCGGGAAACAGCAGAAAACGACTAAACACAGCCGAATACAACCAAAATGAGCAGAAAACGGCTAAAAACAACAGAAAGCAGGCAGATAACAACAGTAAACGGTAGAAAATGACCAAATACAACCGAATAGAGTCAAAACCGGCTAGAAACGACATAAAGTAAGCAGATAACAGCTCTAAACAACAGAAAACGACTAAAGACAGCGGAATATAACCGAAAATAACAGAAAAGAGTTCTCAAAACAACAGAAAGCAAGCAGATAACGGCTGTAAACGGTAGAAAACGACCGAATACAACCAAATAGAACAGAAAACAGAGCATAACAACAGAAAGCAGGCAGATAACAGCGCTAAACTACAGGAAACGGCTAAACACAGCGGAATACAACCAAAAATAACAGAAAACAGCTCTTAAAACAACAGAAATCAAGCAGATAACGGCTGTAAACGATAGAAAACGACCGAATACAACCAAATAGAACAGAAAACAGAGCATAACAACAGAAAGCAGGCAGATAACAGCGCTAAACAATAGAAAACGACTAAATTCAGCCGAATACAACAAGAAAAGAACAGAAAACAGCTAAAAACAACAGAAATCAAGCAGATAACAACTGCAAACGGTAGAAAACGACCAAATACAACCGAATAGAGTCAAAACTAACTCAAAACGACAGAAAGCAAGCAGATAACAGCGGGAAACAGCAGAAAACGACTAAACACAGCCGAATACAACCAAAATGAGCAGAAAACGGCTAAAAACAACAGAAAGCAGGCAGATAACAACAGTAAACGGTAGAAAATGACCAAATACAACCGAATAGAGTCAAAAGCAGCTAAGAACGACAGAAAGTAAGCAGATAACAGCGCTAAACAACAGAAAACGACTAAATTCAGCCGAATACAACAAGAAAAGAACAGAAAACAGCTAAAAACAACAGAAATCAAGCAGATAACAACTGTAAACGGTACAAAACGACCAAATACAACCGAATAGGGTCAAAACTAACTCAAAACGACAGAAAACAAGCAGATAACAGCACTAAACAATAGAAAACGACTAAATTCAGCCGAATACAACAAGAAAAGAACAGAAAACAGCTAGAAACAACAGAAAGCAGGCAGATAACAACTGTAAACGGTAGAAAATGACCAAATACAACCGAATGGAGTCAAAGCCAGCTAAAAACGACAGACAGTAAGCAGATAACAGCACTAAACAATAGAAAACGACTAAATTCAGCCGAATACAACAAGAAAAGAACAGAAAACGGCTAGAAACAACAGAAAGCAGGCAGATAACAACTGTAAACGGTAGAAAATGACCAAATACAACCGAATGGAGTCAAAACCAGCTAAAAACGACAGACAGTAAGCAGATAACAGCGCTAAACAACAGAAAACGACTAAACACAGCGGAATACAACCGAAAATAACAAAAAGCAGCTCTTATGACAACAGAACGCAAGCAGATAACGGCTGTAGACGGTAGAAAACGACCGTATATAACCAAATAGAACAGAAAACAGAGCATAACAACAGAAAGCAGGCAGATAACAGCGGGAAACAGCAGAAAACGACTAAACACAGCCGAATACAACCAAAATGAGCAGAAAACAGCTAAAAACAACAGAAAGCAGGCAGATAACAACAGTAAACGGTAGAAAATGACCAAATAGAACCGAATAGAGTCAAAAGCAGCTAAGAACGACAGAAAGTAAGCAGATAACAGCGCTAAACAACAGAAAACGACTAAATTCAGCCGAATACAACAAGAAAAGAACAGAAAACAGCTAAAAACAACAGAAATCAAGCAGATAACAACTGTAAACGGTACAAAACGACCAAATACAACCGAATAGGGTCAAAACTAACTCAAAACGACAGAAAGCAAGCAGATAACAGCACTAAACAATAGAAAACGACTAAATTCAGCCGAATACAACAAGAAAAGAACAGAAAACAGCTAGAAACAACAGAAAGCAGGCAGATAACAACTGTAAACTGTAGAAAATGACCAAATACAACCGAATGGAGTCAAAACCAGCTAAAAACGACAGACAGTAAGCAGATAACAGCGCTAAACAACAGAAAACGACTAAACACAGCGGAATACAACCGAAAATAACAGAAAACAGCTCTTAAAACAACAGAAAGCAAGCAGATAACGGCTGTAAGCGGTAGAAAACGACCAAATATAACCAAATAAAACTGAAAACAGAGCATAACGACAGAAAGCAGGCAGATAACAACAGCTAAAAACAACAGAAATCAAGCAGATAACAACTGTAAACGGTACAAAACGACCAAATACAACCGAATAGGGTCAAAACTAACTCAAAACGACAGAAAGCAAGCAGATAACAGCACTAAACAATAGAAAACGACCAAATTCAGCCGAATACAACAAGAAAAGAACAGAAAACAGCTAGAAACAACAGAAAGCAGGCAGATAACAACTGTAAACGGTAGAAAATGACCAAATACAACCGAATGGAGTCAAAACCAGCTAAAAACGACAGACAGTAAGCAGATAACAGCACTAAACAATAGAAAACGACTAAATTCAGCCGAATACAACAAGAAAAGAACAGAAAACGGCTAGAAACAACAGAAAGCAGGCAGATAACAACTGTAAACGGTAGAAAATGACCAAATACAACCGAATGGAGTCAAAACCAGCTAAAAACGACAGACAGTAAGCAGATAACAGCGCTAAACAACAGAAAACGACTAAACACAGCGGAATACAACCGAAAATAACAAAAAGCAGCTCTTATGACAACAGAACGCAAGCAGATAACGGCTGTAGACGGTAGAAAACGACCGTATATAACCAAATAGAACAGAAAACAGAGCATAACAACAGAAAGCAGGCAGATAACAGCGGGAAACAGCAGAAAACGACTAAACACAGCCGAATACAACCAAAATGAGCAGAAAACAGCTAAAAACAACAGAAAGCAGGCAGATAACAACAGTAAACGGTAGAAAATGACCAAATACAACCGAATAGAGTCAAAAGCAGCTAAGAACGACAGAAAGTAAGCAGATAACAGCGCTAAACAACAGAAAACGACTAAATTCAGCCGAATACAACAAGAAAAGAACAGAAAACAGCTAAAAACAACAGAAATCAAGCAGATAACAACTGTAAACGGTACAAAACGACCAAATACAACCGAATAGGGTCAAAACTAACTCAAAACGACAGAAAGCAAGCAGATTGTAACAATAAAAATGTTGCTTGGTCATGAACGACCAGCCAACACTTTTATTACTCATAGCAACCAGCAGCTCGATCGGTTTGCATGAGACTAGGGTATGTAGGTGCGTGCGTGTGTGCGTGAATATGTGAGTCTCGTTAGCCGCCAAGAAATGAAAACTAGGACAACAATGGTTTAATAAAGATTTATTTTAGTATATATACGAATGCAGTACATTTTATTTTATTTTTTTTTTAAACAAGGGGAACTTATCTTCGGGGGGGAAGTCCTGGTAGTAGTGCCCTTCCGAAAGGAAGGTGGTGCTCCAGAGAAGGCTGACTTTTCCAGGAGTTCAGGTGGTGCCCCAAAGGTGTGGTGTCTTCATGGTGGCACCCCGACCAAGAAAAGTGGTCTTCATTGAGGCACCCCGCCAAAAAAGAAGTTAGGTCTTCATGGTGAAAGGTGGTTTCCATTTTGGCACCCCAACAAAAAAGGTGTTCATGGTGGCACCCCGACAAAAAATGGTCTTGGTGGTACCCCGACAAAAGGTTAGGTGGTCTTCATTGAGGCACCCCGCCAAAAAAAGGGTGGTTCTCCTTGATTAAGACATAATGGCACAGACACAAAAGATTGTCTTAGAGAGACATAATTACGTTAGCTGTTAACTGTTTGAGTTCAAAACGCAAAAGGAAGGAGGTATGTGTTTCAACATAAAAGGTAACCTTGGTGGAGAGCAAGAGCATATCCCCACTCATTAGATATGCGCAGGCGGTGTAATATAAATATCGTTCCATTTGAAAGAAAGTAGAGATGGGAAAAAGGTAGGGGTGAGAAGCAAAATAGTTATAAAAATGTACTAGTATAATGAGGAAGCAGTAGCTAAAAATGGAAGTTGTAAACTATTTGTATATGGTAGCCAAGTAAATAATATAAAAATAATTCTGAAAACGGGTGAACCGTTACACTCGGCCCCACTTAACGAAAAAAAAAATTTGAGAAGCATTCGAGAATTTTTTTTTTTTAAAAGAGAGTAAAGTTAAAGTTATCACTGAGGGATCAAAATCAATCATTTGTCCTGATAACAATGTCAGATTAAGTTTTCGTGCTTCCCCATGCAAATCTCAAGAAATTGTAGTAATCTACAACCTACAAAGTCTATCAAGGTGCATGAAAGAGCAAGAAGACGCAGGTAGAAAACAAAAATGTTGGAAGAGAAATGGGAAGAAAAAGAGATAGCCTCAAGTCTACCAAACAAGAGGGATGGTTATAGCACCAACTCGCTTAAAAGTACAGTGAAGCTGCACTGAATATGTACTACACAATGAAGGTAATAAATTGTGAAGTAAAAAAAAACAAATGTACGCAACCTATCAAACCCTAATATACTTAAGACCTAAAAAAAAACTCGTCAAGGCTTTGACAAAAGACAAAGAGTTTCAAGACTTGGCTAAAATAACTAAAATGTCGATACCTATACAAAATCTAAATACCCTAAATAACCATGAGTAATACTCAAAAGAAAATGAGATACCCTTAATATTCTCAACAAAAGATTCTAAAATATTCCACTGAACAGACTTAAGAGAAAATTCAGATCTCTAAAGTATGAGTATAAGGCCAAACTATTTCCATTTATGAAATATTAAATGAAAAAAAAATTATAACACCATAAGTGCTTCTATGAAAACCCAAAAAAAATTTTAAATTTTGATCAAAATATTTTCTAAGTACTAACTATAATTCAGTAATCTTCTGATTCAATAAAAAAATTTGCAATCCAGTGATGTTCTGATTAGACAAAAGATCTTGTAATAATCCTGCAATGTTCTGATTCGACAAAGAGCATTATGATTCAGTGATCAACAAAAAAAAAATGTTGGGCGCCAGCAGTCTAAAATAAGACTACAAAAAAAATCAAACAGCGTAAGTACTTGAGTGATATCATTTCAATGACAAATACATGAAATTTTTCAAATAATAAACAACGAAGTAAATTCAGAGAAGTGTTTTGTCCTATTAGATTCAAAAGAATGAATTCACAAAGGCTTAACAAGATTACATTCCAAAATCAATTCAGGGAAAGTTTTCACAACATATTAAACTTGAAAAGAAAATTCAGGGAAAATTTGTTCCTCAAATTGAATTCAAAAATGAATTTAGGGAAAATTATACATCATATTGAATTCAGAAAAGTACATCCAAGGAAAAATTCATACATCATGTGACAATTTAAAATAAGCAAAATTATTTAAGTGAAATAAGTATCACAGATCTAATCTTCATTAATAAATTGATTCAAAAAAAAAATTCAAACATCAGTGTAAGTTTAAGATCTAATCAAGAAAAATCGTTTAAAGATCGCATAAGCCAATACAATAACAATAATCAAAAGCTTGAACTATTTGTGAGCATGTAAGCACAAGGATCTTAGTCGATTAAAAATTCGAATAAGCAAAAAGCGAGGATTAAATACAAAATGGCAAGAAATGTTAAGCATAATTTCAGTCTATCAAACATCAGATTACTAAAATTGTAACAAACTCATATCAAGTTATGAGTGCAAAGTGAAAATCGTAAAGTTATAAATTCAAAGTGATTTAAAAAAACTAAACTGTGATAAACAGATCATATGAAAGAAACTAAACATGAAAATCTCAGGCCTACAAAAGTCATTCCAAGTACGCTGCAGATTTATAGAAACGCATACCAGGATAACTAAAGAGGATAGAGACAATCAGGGGTAATTTCGTTCATGAGAGCTAAGTGAAATTTTTTTTTTAAAAGCCGTAAATTTTAAAGTGATTTTAAGGTCATAAGAAATCTACTATAATGAACATTGAACAAGTACCATAAAAACAAATCACACATGAAAATCGCAAACCTACAAAAGCTATTTCAAGTACGCTGCAGATTTATAGAAACGCATACCAGGATAACTAAAGAGGACAGCAACAATCAGGGATGATCTTATTCATATAAGTAAAAATTCAAAAATTTACATAAAGTTGAAATGACATGACATGGCATAAATGAACATAGGATTTCAGAAATTTACCAACAAACAATGTACAATACAATGTACCATATCAAAAGTGTTTCTTCTACGCCAGAGGTTTCAAAAGCTGCCCGAAATACGCCAGATTTATAAGAATGCATATGACGACAGACAAGTGAACAGAAAGTGCATATAAAGAAAATGCTTTCGATCCAAGAAACGTCATAGGACTTACATCAGTCTCTATAACACAAAATTTGGAAAAAAAAATTCCATAACAAATAATATTTCTGAAAACATGTTACAGTATACTACGAAATGCAATAAATTTATACTACAAATTAAATTGATTAATCAAAGTTTTAAGAACTATCAAAAATATCAGTAAAAATTTAAGAATGTGCTCACAAATGTTCAGTATGGTTGAATTTAAAATTTGATGAAAAATGGTGTTAAATTAGAATTTTGTCACAGAGTAAATTTTGGACTACGAAGATTCATAAGATTGACTAGCAACGGTGTTAAATGTCCTAAGGGGATCTATTGGCAGACTCTTACTGCCGCCTAGAATTTCAAGGGGCGCTGGCTAATTCTTTCTTTGACACTGATGCTTGAAGTGAGAATGGCGGTGCATTTTCCCTTCAGACGTCTCGCATCTTCGCCCAGTACAGCAGGGCGTTTGAAATTTTGGGACTATGGTAGTTCATAAAGTTGCATAACAACGGTTTTAAGTGTCCTAAGAGGTCTATTAGCAGACTCTTACTGCTGCCTAGAATTTTTAAGGGGCGCTGGCTAATTCTTTCTCTGACACTGACGCTTGAAGTGAGAATGGCGGTGCATTTTCCCTTCAGACGTCTCGCATCTTCGCCCAGTACAGCAGGGCGCATGAATTTTTGATACTGGGACTTATAAACGAACAAAAGTACTGATCACTATCTGAATCTGAACTCGCTTAGGCATAGTTACCTTACAAAAACCTCAACTAGAAAATGGAGAGACAAAAGCTAACAAGAAGTGCAATACTTAAAAATATTAAACACTTCATCAAAAGATAAAAAAAACACTCGAGCATGTATGTACTTGAAAACATTAGAAACTAGTATTCTGGAGCAATACTCAAAACTTTTAAAATTATTTATCTGGCCTCAACAAATACGACTGCCCTTATCAGTCTTTCAATCAAAACAAAACAGAGACTCAAATGCTCTAACATCAAAAATATTTGCCAGATAAAACAACTACACATCAATAAAACTCCAGAATGAAAACAATCGTAACACAGAAAAAAAACAAAGTACCTACAAGCATTTACTTAATAAAAGATAAAAAAATTTTTTTTTTTTGACATATCAATATATTTTATATGTGTGTGTGCCTTTATTTATGTGTCAACCAAGGAAATTAAATATATATGCAAGTATATAATTGCACATATATAACCACCCTTCTATAAACAATAAAAAAAACTAATGTCAGCTTATGAAAATTTTCAACTATAAATGAGTTACTAAATGAATGTACCTAAATAGGAAATTACCAAAGAAAAATGTAGTGAATTGTTGTCCAAATACCACACAAAATGTATAGCTACAAAAAAGAGCAAACCATACAAAAACTCTAGGTAAGTGTTTATGACCTGTGAATAATATCCAAACGCCAGATATCTTAGAGAAACATTTACAACATACGCTCAGATTTATAAATAAACGCATACGCGAAATGTCTCAAGACAGTACAAAAAATAACGCATTAGGAAATCAAATCTCAGTCATAAATAAAATAAACTAATAGACAAAAATCAATAGAAAAATTTAAATAACTTCAAATATACCTCAATAGAAAAATTTTGAAAATAGAAAATTTGGACCAACAATCACCCTGAAAACTACAAAAAAAATAAGCTGATAATAGTTAAAGAAAATTAAATAATAAAATATATATGCCAAATGAAAGTACTGCATCAAAAAAAAATATTAAATGGAATTTTGAGTCAATGAGCCGAAATGGAATTTTGAAAAAGTTGTCCAATTTTCACTTCAAGACAGCTGCAAGACTCACAATGCACAACATCAGACATACCCATGTCTGGCCACACGTTGGCAGCGCCAATTTGTAACAATAAAAATGTTGCTTGGTCATGAACGACCAGCCAACACTTTTATTACTCATAGCAACCAGCAGCTCGATCGGTTTGCATGAGACTAGGGTATGTAGGTGCGTGCGTGTGTGCGTGAATATGTGAGTCTCGTTAGCCGCCAAGAAATGAAAACTAGGACAACAATGGTTTAATAAAGATTTATTTTAGTATATATACGAATGCAGTACATTTTATTTTATTTTTTTTTTAAACAAGGGGAACTTATCTTCGGGGGGGAAGTCCTGGTAGTAGTGCCCTTCCGAAAGGAAGGTGGTGCTCCAGAGAAGGCTGACTTTTCCAGGAGTTCAGGTGGTGCCCCAAAGGTGTGGTGTCTTCATGGTGGCACCCCGACCAAGAAAAGTGGTCTTCATTGAGGCACCCCGCCAAAAAAGAAGTTAGGTCTTCATGGTGAAAGGTGGTTTCCATTTTGGCACCCCAACAAAAAAGGTGTTCATGGTGGCACCCCGACAAAAAATGGTCTTGGTGGTACCCCGACAAAAGGTTAGGTGGTCTTCATTGAGGCACCCCGCCAAAAAAAGGGTGGTTCTCCTTGATTAAGACATAATGGCACAGACACAAAAGATTGTCTTAGAGAGACATAATTACGTTAGCTGTTAACTGTTTGAGTTCAAAACGCAAAAGGAAGGAGGTATGTGTTTCAACATAAAAGGTAACCTTGGTGGAGAGCAAGAGCATATCCCCACTCATTAGATATGCGCAGGCGGTGTAATATAAATATCGTTCCATTTGAAAGAAAGTAGAGATGGGAAAAAGGTAGGGGTGAGAAGCAAAATAGTTATAAAAATGTACTAGTATAATGAGGAAGCAGTAGCTAAAAATGGAAGTTGTAAACTATTTGTATATGGTAGCCAAGTAAATAATATAAAAATAATTCTGAAAACGGGTGAACCGTTACAAGATAACAGCACTAAACAATAGAAAACGACTAAATTCAGCCGAATACAACAAGAAAAGAACAGAAAACAGCTAGAAACAACAGAAAGCAGGCAGATAACAACTGTAAACTGTAGAAAATGACCAAATACAACCGAATGGAGTCAAAACCAGCTAAAAACACACACAGTAAGCAGATAACAGCGCTAAACAACAGAAAACGACTAAACACAGCGGAATACAACCGAAAATAACAGAAAACAGCTCTTAAAACAACAGAAAGCAAGCAGATAACGGCTGTAAACGGTAGAAAACGACCAAATATAACCAAATAAAACTGAAAACAGAGCATAACGACAGAAAGCAGGCAGATAACAACAGCTAAAAACAACAGAAATCAAGCAGATAACAACTGTAAACGGTACAAAACGACCAAATACAACCGAATAGGGTCAAAACCAACTCAAAACGACAGAAAGCAAGCAGATAACAGCACTAAACAATAGAAAACGACTAAATTCAGCCGAATACAACAAGAAAAGAACAGAAGACATCTAAAAACAACAGAAATCAAGCAGATAACAACTGTAAACGGTAGAAAATGACCAAATACAACCGAATAGAGTCAAAACCGGCTAGAAACGACATAAAGTAAGCAGATAACAGCTCTAAACAACAGAAAACGACTAAAGACAGCGGAATATAACCGAAAATAACAGAAAACAGCTCTCAAAACAACAGAAAGCAAGCAGATAACGGCTGTAAACGGTAGAAAACGACCGAATACAACCAAATAGAACAGAAAACAGAGCATAACAACAGAAAGCAGGCAGATAACAGCGCTAAACTACAGGAAACGGCTAAACACAGCGGAATACAACCAAAAATAACAGAAAACAGCTCTTAAAACAACAGAAATCAAGCAGATAACGGCTGTAAACGATAGAAAACGACCGAATACAACCAAATAGAACAGAAAACAGAGCATAACAACAGAAAGCAGGCAGATAACAGCGCTAAACAATAGAAAACGACTAAATTCAGCCGAATACAACAAGAAAAGAACAGAAAACAGCTAAAGACAACAGAAATCAAGCAGATAACAACTGCAAACGGTAGAAAACGACCAAATACAACCGAATAGAGTCAAAACTAACTCAAAACGACAGAAAGCAAGCAGATAACAGCGGGAAACAGCAGAAAACGACTAGACACAGCCGAATACAACCAAAATGAGCAGAAAACAGCTAAAAACAACAGAAAGCAGGCAGATAACAGCTGCAAACGGTAGAAAATGACCAAATACAACCGAATAGAGCCAAATCCGGCTAAAAACGACAGAAAGTAAGCAGATAACAGCGCTAGACAACAGAAAACCACTCAACACAGCGGAATACAACTGAGAATAACAGAAAACAGCTCTTAGAACAACAGAAAGCAAGCAGATAACGGCTGTAAACGGTAGAAAACGACCGAATACAACCAAATAGAACAGAAAACAGAGCATAACAACAGAAAGCAGGCAGATAACAGCGCTAAACAATAGAAAACGACTAAATTCAGCCGAATACAACAAGAAAAGGACAGAAAACAGCTAAAAACAACAGAAATCAAGCAGATAACAACTGTAAACGGTACAAAACGACCAAATACAACCGAATAGAGTCAAAACTAACGCAAAACGACAGAAAGCAAGCAGATAGCAGCGCGAAACAGCAGAAAACGACTAAACACAGCCGAATACATCCGAAAATAACAGAAAACAGCTCTCAAAACAACAGAAAGCAAGCAGATAACGGCTGTAAACGGTAGAAAACGGCCGCATACAACTAAACAGAACAGAAGACAGAGCATAACAACAGAAAGCGGGCAGATAACAGCGCTAAACAATAGAAAACGACTAAATTCAGCCGAATACAACAAGAAAAGAACAGAAAATAGCTAAAAACAACAAAAAGCAGGCAGATAACAGCTGTAAACGGTAGAAAATGACCAAATACAACCGAATAGAGTCAAATCCAGCTAAAAACGACAGAAAGTAAGCAGATAACAGCGCTAAGCAACAGAAAACGACTAAATACAGAGGAATACAACTGAAAATAACAGAAAACAGCTCTCAAAACAACAGAAAGCAAGCAGGTAACGGCTGTAAACGGTAGAAAACGACCGAATACAACCAAATAGAACAGAAAACAGAGCATAACAACAGAAAGCAGGCAGATAACAGCGCTACACAATAGAAAATGACTAAATTCAGCCGAATACAACAAGAAAAGGACAGAAGACAGCTAAAAACAACAGAAATCGGGCAGATAACAACTGTAAACGGTAGAAAACGACCAAATACAACCGAATAGAGCCAAAACTGACCCAAAACGACAGAAAGCAAGCAGATAACAGCGCTAAACAACAGAAAACGACTAAACACAGGCGAATACATCCGAAAATAACAGAAAACGGCTCTCAAAACAACAGAAAGCAAGCAGATAACGGCTGTAAACGGTAGAAAACGGCCGCATAGAACTAAATAGAACAGAAAACAGAGCATAACAACAGAAAGCGGGCAGATAACAGCGCTAAACAATAGAAAACGACTAAATTCAGCCGAATACAACAAGAAAAGAACAGAAAAAAGCTAAAAACAACAGAAATCAAGCAGATAACAACTGCAAACGGTAGAAAACGGCCAAATACAACCGAATAGGGTCAAAACTAACTCAAAGCGACAGAAAGCAAGCAGATAACAGCGGGAAACAGCAGAAAACGACTAAACACAGCCGAATACAACCAAATTGAGTAGAAAACAGATAGCCAAAACTGACTCAAAACGACAGAAGGCAAACAGATAACAGCGCGAAACAGCAGAAAACGACTAAACAGAGCCGAATACATCCGAAAATAACAGAGAACAGCTCTCAAAACAACAGAAAGCAAGCAGATAACGGCTGTAAACGGTAGAAAACGGCCGCATACAACTAAACAGAACAGAAAACAGAGCATAACAACAGAAAGCGGGCAGGTAACAGCGCTAAACAATAGAAAACGACTAAATTCAGCCGAATACAACAAGAAAAGAAGAGAAAATAGCTAAAAACAACAGAAATCAAGCAGATAACAACTGTAAACGGTAGAAAACGACCAAATACAACCGAATAGGGTCAATACTACTCAAAACGACAGAAAGCAAGCAGAGAACAGTGGGAAACAGCAGAAAACGACTAAACACAGCCGAATACAACCAAAATGAGCAGAAAACAGCTAAAAACAACAGAAAGCAGGCAGATAACAGCTGTAAACGGTAGAAAATGACCAAATACCACCGAATAGAGTCAAATGCAGCTAAAAACGACAGAAAGTAAGCAGATAACAGCGCTAAGCTACAGAAAACGTCTAAATACAGCGGAATACAACTGAAAATAACAGAAAACAGCTCCTAGAACAACAGAAAGCAAGCAGATAACGGCTGCAAACGGTAGAAAACGACCGAATACAACCAAATAGAACAGAGAACAGAGCATAACAACAGAAAGCAGGCAGATAACAGCGCTAAACAATAGAAAATGACTAAATTCAGCCGAATACAACAAGAAAAGAACAGAAAACAGCTAAAAACAACAGAAATCAAGCAGATAAACGGTACAAAACGACCAAATACAACCGAATAGAACAGAAAACAGAGCATAACAACAGAAAGCAGGCAGATAACAGCGCTAAACAACAGAAAACGACAAAACACAGCCGAATACATCCGAAAATAACAGAAAACAGCTCTCAAAACAACAGAAAGCAAGCAGATAACGGCTGTAAACGGTAGAACACGACTGAATACAACCAAATAGAACAGAAAACAGAGCATAACAACAGAAAGAAGGCAGATAAAAGCGCTAAACAATAAAAAACGACTAAATTCAGCCGAATACAACAAGAAAAGAACAGAAAACAGCTAAAAACAACAGAAATCGAGTAGATAACAACTGTAAACGATAGAAAACGACCAAATACAACCGAATAGAGCCAAAACCGACAGAAAGCAAGCAGATAACAGCGCTAAACAAGAGAAAACGACTAAGCACAGCCGAATACATCAGAAAATAACAGAAAACAGCTCTCAAAGCAACAGAAAGCAAGCAGATAATGGCTGTAAACGGTAGAAAACGACCGAATACAACCAAATAGAACAGAAAACAGAGCATAACAACAGAAAGCGGGCAGATAACAGCGCTAAACAATAGAAAACGACTAAATTCAGCCGAATACAACAAGAAAAGAACAGAAAATAGCTAAAAACAACAGAAATCAAGCAGATAACCACTGTAAACGATAGAAAACGACCAAATACAACCGAATAGGGTCAGAACTAACTCAAAACGACAGAAAGCAAGCAGATAACAGCGGGAAACAGCAGAAAACGACTAAACACAGCCGAATACAACCAAAATGAGTAGAAAACAGCTAAAAACAACAGAAAGCAGGCAGATAACAGCTGCAAACGGTAGAAAATGACCAAATACAACCGAATAGAGCCAAATCCGGCTAAAAACGACAGAAAGTAAGCAGATAACAGCGCTAGACAACAGAAAACCACTAAACACAGCGGAATACAACTGAAAATAACAGAAAACAGCTCTTAGAACAACAGAAAGCAAGCAGATAACGGCTGTAAACGGTAGAAAACGACCGAATACAACCAAATAGAACAGAAAACAGAGCATAACAACAGAAAGCAGGCAGATAACAGTGCTAAACAATAGAAAACGACTAAATTCAGCCGAATACAACAAGAAAAGGACAGAAAACAGCCAAAACAACAGAAATCAAGCAGATAACAACTGTAAACGGTACAAAACGACCAAATACAACCGAATAGTGTCAAAACTAACGCAAAACGACAGAAAGCAAGCAGATAACGGCTGTAAACGCTAGAAAGCGACCGAGTACAACCAAATAGAACCGAAAACAGAGCATAACAACAGAAAGCGGGCAGATAACAGCGCTAAACAATAGAAAACGACTAAATTCAGCCGAATACAACAAGAAAAGAACAGAAGATAGCTAAAAACAACAAAAAGCAGGCAGATAACAGCTGTAAACGGTAGAAAATGACCAAATACAACCGAATAGAGTCAAATCCAGCTAAAAACGACAGAAAGTAAGCAGATAACAGCGCTAAGCAACAGAAAACGACTAAATACAGAGGAATACAACTGAAAATAACAGAAAACAGCTCTCAAAACAACAGAAAGCAAGCAGGTAACGGCTGTAAACGGTAGAAAACGACCGAATACAACCAAATAGAACAGAAAACAGAGCATAACAACAGAAAGCAGGCAGATAACAGCGCTACACAATAGAAAATGACTAAATTCAGCCGAATACAACAAGAAAAGGACAGAAGACAGCTAAAAACAACAGAAATCGGGCAGATAACAACTGTAAACGGTAGAAAACGACCAAATACAACCGAATAGAGCCAAAACTGACCCAAAACGACAGAAAGCAAGCAGATAACAGCGCTAAACAACAGAAAACGACTAAACACAGGCGAATACATCCGAAAATAACAGAAAACGGCTCTCAAAACAACAGAAAGCAAGCAGATAACGGCTTGTAAACGGTAGAAAACGGCCGCATAGAACTAAATAGAACAGAAAACAGAGCATAACAACAGAAAGCGGGCAGATAACAGCGCTAAACAATAGAAAACGACTAAATTCAGCCGAATACAACAAGAAAAGAACAGAAAAAAGCTAAAAACAACAGAAATCAAGCAGATAACAACTGCAAACGGTAGAAAACGGCCAAATACAACCGAATAGGGTCAAAACTAACTCAAAACGACAGAAAGCAAGCAGATAACAGCGGGAAACAGCAGAAAACGACTAAACAGAGCCGAATACATCCGAAAATAACAGAGAACAGCTTTCAAAACAACAGAAAGCAAGCAGATAACGGCTGTAAACGGTAGAAAACGGCCGCATACAACTAAACAGAACAGAAAACAGAGCATAACAACAGAAAGCGGGCAGGTAACAGCGCTAAACAATAGAAAACGACTAAATTCAGCCGAATACAACAAGAAAAGAAGAGAAAATAGCTAAAAACAACAGAAATCAAGCAGATAACAACTGTAAACGGTAGAAAACGACCAAATACAACCGAATAGGGTCAATACTACTCAAAACGACAGAAAGCAAGCAGAGAACAGTGGGAAACAGCAGAAAACGACTAAACACAGCCGAATACAACCAAAATGAGTAGAAAACAGCTAAAAACAACAGAAAGCAGGCAGATAACAGCTGTAAACGGTAGAAAATGACCAAATACAACCGAATAGAGTCAAATGCAGCTAAAAACGACAGAAAGTAAGCAGATAACAGCGCTAAGCTACAGAAAACGACTAAATACAGCGGAATACAACTGAAAATAACAGAAAACAGCTCCTAGAACAACAGAAAGCAAGCAGATAACGGCTGCAAACGGTAGAAGACGACCGAATACAACCAAATAGAACAGAGAACAGAGCATAACAACAGAAAGCAGGCAGATAACAGCGCTAAACAATAGAAAATGACTAAATTCAGCCGAATACAACAAGAAAAGAACAGAAAACAGCTAAAAACGACAGAAATCAAGCAGATAACAACTGTAAACGGTACAAAACGACCAAATACAACCGAATGGAACAGAAAACAGAGCATAACAACAGAAAGCAGGCAGATAACAGCGCTAAACAACAGAAAACGACAAAACACAGCCGAATATATCCGAAAATAACAGAAAACAGCTCTCAAAACAACAGAAAGCAAGCAGATAACGGCTGTAAACGGTAGAAAACGACGGAATACAACCAAATAGAACAGAAAACAGAGCATAACAACAGAAAGAAGGCAAATAAAAGCGCTAAACAATAAAAAACGACTAAACTCAGCCGAATACAACAAGAAAAGAACAGAAAACAGCTAAAAACAACAGAAATCAAGCAGATAACAACTGTAAACGATAGAAAACGACCAAATGCAACCGAATAGGGACAGAACTCACTCAAAACGACAGAAAGCAAGCAGATAACAGCGGGAAACAGCAGAAAACGACTAAACACAGCCGAATACAACCAAAATGAGTAGAAAACAGCTAAAAACAACAGAAAGCAGGCAGATAGCAGCTGTAAATGGTAGAAAATGACCAAATACAACCGAACAGAGCCAAATCCGGCTAAAAACGACAGAAAGTAAGCAGATAACAGCGCTAGACAATAGAAAACCACTAAACACAGCGAAATACAACTGAAAATAACAGAAAACAGCTCTTAGAACAACAGAAAGCAAGCAGATAACGGCTGTAAACGGTAGAAAACGACCGAATACAACCAAATAGAACAGAAAACAGAGCATAACAACAGAAACCAGGCAGATAACAGCGCTAAACAATAGAAAACGACTAAATTCAGCCGAATACAACAAGAAAAGGACAGAAAACAGCTAAAAACAACAGAAATCAAGCAGATAACAACTGTAAACGGTACAAAACGACCAAATACAACCGAATAGAGTCAAAACTAACGCAAAACGACAGAAAGCAAGCAGATAACGGCTGTAAACGCTAGAAAGCGACCGAGTACAACCAAATAGAACAGAAAACAGAGCATAACAACAGAAAGCGGGCAGATAACAGCGCTAAACAACAGAAAATGACTAAATTCAGCCGAATACAACAAGAAAAGAACAGAAAACAGCTAAAAACAACAGAAATCAAGCAGATAACAACTGTAAACGGTACAGAACGACCAAATACAACCGAATAGAACAGAAAACAGAGCATAACAACAGAAAGCAGGCAGATAACAGCGCTAAACAACAGAAAACGACAAAACACAGCCGAATACATCCGAAAATAACAGAAAACGGCTCTCAAAGCAACAGAAAGCAAGCAGATAACGGCTGTAAACGGTAGGAAACGGCCGCATACAACTAAATAGAACAGAAAACAGAGCATAACAACAGAAAGCAGGCAGATAACAGCGCTAAACAATAGAAAACGACTAAATTCAGCCGAATACAACAAGAAAAGGACAGAAAACAGCTAAAAACAACAGAAATCAAGCAGATAACAACTGTAAACGGTACAAAACGACCAAATACAACCGGATAGAGTCAAAACTAACGCAAAACGACAGAAAGCAAGCAGATAACGGCTGTAAACGCTAGAAAGCGACCGAGTACAACCAAATAGAACGGAAAACAGAGCATAACATCAGAAAGCGGGCAGATAACAGCGCTAAACAATAGAAAACGACTAAATTCAGCCGAATACAACAAGAAAAGAACAGAAAATAGCTAAAAACAACAAAAAGCAGGCAGATAACAGCTGTAAACGGTAGAAAATGACCAAATACAACCGAATAGAGTCAAATCCAGCTAAAAACGACAGAAAGTAAGCAGATAACAGCGCTAAGCAACAGAAAATGACTAAATACAGTGGAATACAACTGAAAATAACAGAAAACAGCTCCTAGAACAACAGAAAGCAAGCAGATAACGGCTGTAAACGGTAGAAAACGACCGAATACAACCAAATAGAACAGAAAAACAGAGCATAACAACAGAAAGCAGGCAGATAACAGCGCTAAACAATAGAAAATGACTAAATTCAGCCGAATACAACAAGAAAAGAACAGAAAACAGCTAAAAACAACAGAAATCAAGCAGATAACAACTGTAAACGGTACAAAACGACCAAATACAACCGAATAGAACAGAAAACAGAGCATAACAACAGAAAGCAGGCAGATAACAGCGCTAAACAACAGAAAACGACAAAACACAGCCGAATACATCCGAAAATAACAGAAAACAGCTCTCAAAACAACAGAAAGCAAGCAGATAACGGCTGTAAACGGTAGAAAACGACTGAATACAACCAAATAGAACAGAGAACAGAGCATAACAACAGAAAGAAGGCAGATAAAAGCGCGCTAAACAATAAAAAACGACTAAATTCAGCCGAATACAACAAGAAAAGAACAGAAAACAGCTAAAAACAACAGAAATCGAGTAGATAACAACTGTAAACGATAGAAAACGACCAAATACAACCGAATAGAGCCAAAAACCGACAGAAAGCAAGCAGATAACAGCGCTAAACAAGACAAAACGACTAAGCACAGCCGAATACATCCGAAAATAACAGAAAACAGCTCTCAAGGCAACAGAAAGAAAGCAGATCAATGCTGTAAACGGTAGGAAACGGCCGCATACAACTAAATAGAACAGAAAACAGATCATAACAACAGAAAGCAGGCAGATAACAGCGCTAAACAATAGAAAACGACTAAATTCAGCCGAATACAACAAGAAAAGGACAGAAAACAGCCAAAACAACAGAAATCAAGCAGATAACAACTGTAAACGGTACAAAACGACCAAATACAACCGAATAGGGTCAGAACTAACTCAAAACGACAGAAAGCAAGCAGATAACAGCGGGAAACAGCAGAAAACGACTAAACACAGCCGAATACAACCAAAATGAGTAGAAAACAGCTAAAAACAACAGAAAGCAGGCAGATAACAGCTGCAAACGGTTAGAAAATGACCAAATACAACCGAATAGAGCCAAATCCGGCTAAAAACGACAGAAAGTAAGCAGATAACAGCGCTAGACAACAGAAAACCACTAAACACAGCGGAATACAACTGAAAATAACAGAAAACAGCTCTTAGAACAACAGAAAGCAAGCAGATAACGGCTGTAAACGGTAGAAAACGACCGAATACAACCAAATAGAACAGAAAACAGAGCATAACAACAGAAAGCAGGCAGATAACAGCGCTAAACAATAGAAAACGACTAAATTCAGCCGAATACAACAAGAAAAGGACAGAAAACAGCCAAAACAACAGAAATCAAGCAGATAACAACTGTAAACGGTACAAAACGACCAAATACAACCGAATAGTGTCAAAACTAACGCAAAAACGACAGAAAGCAAGCAGATAACGGCTGTAAACGCTAGAAAGCGACCGAGTACAACCAAATAGAACCGAAAACAGAGCATAACAACAGAAAGCGGGCAGATAACAGCGCTAAACAATAGAAAACGACTAAATTCAGCCGAATACAACAAGAAAAGAACAGAAGATAGCTAAAAACAACAAAAAGCAGGCAGATAACAGCTGTAAACGGTAGAAAATGACCAAATACAACCGAATAGAGTCAAATCCAGCTGAAAACGACAGAAAGTAAGCAGATAACAGCGCTAAGCAACAGAAAACGACTAAATACAGAGGAATACAACTGAAAATAACAGAAAACAGCTCTCAAAACAACAGAAAGCAAGCAGGTAACGGCCGTAAACGGTAGAAAACGACCGAATACAACCAAATAGAACAGAAAACAGAGCATAACAACAGAAAGCAGGCAGATAACAGCGCTACACAATAGAAAATGACTAAATTCAGCCGAATACAACAAGAAAAGGACAGAAGACAGCTAAAAACAACAGAAATCGGGCAGATAACAACTGTAAACGGTAGAAAACGACCAAATACAACCGAATAGAGCCAAAACTGACCCAAAACGACAGAAAGCAAGCAGATAACAGCGCTAAACAACAGAAAACGACTAAACACAGGCGAATACATCCGAAAATAACAGAAAACGGCTCTCAAAACAACAGAAAGCAAGCAGATAACGGCTGGTAAACGGTAGAAAACGGCCGCATAGAACTAAACAGAACAGAAAACAGAGCATAACAACAGAAAGCGGGCAGGTAACAGCGCTAAACAATAGAAAACGACTAAATTCAGCCGAA
>CATOUR010000743.1:0-44803 GCA_951848785.1 Callosobruchus maculatus | reverse complement strand
GTTCCCTTCTTCTTGTTGTATTCGGCTGAATTTAGTCGTTTTCTATTGTTTAGCGCTGTTATCTGCCCGCTTTCTGTTGTTATGTTCTGTTTTCTGTCCTATTTAGTTGTATGTGGCCGTTTCCTACCGTTTACAGCCGTTATCTGCTTGCTTTCTGTTGCTATGAGAGCTGTTTTCTGTTATTTTCGGATTTATTCGGCTGTGCTTAGTCGTTTTCTCTTGTTTACCGCTGTTATCTGCTTGCTTTCTGCCGGTTTTGGCTCTATTCGGTGTATTTGGTCGTTTTCTATCGTTTACAGTTGTTATCTGCTTGATTTCTGTGTTTTTAGCTGTTTTCTGTCCTTTTCTTGTTGTATTCGGCTGAATTTAGTCGTTTTTTATTGTTTAGCGCCTTTATCTGCCTTCTTCTGTTGTTATGCTCTGTTTTCTGTTCTATTTGGTTGTAGTCAGTCGTTTTTCTACCGTTTACAGCCGTTACCTGCTTGCTTTCTGTTGTTTTGAGAGCTGTTTTCTGTTATTTTCGGATGTATTCGGCTGTGTTTTGTCGTTTTCTGTTGTTTAGCGCTGTTATCTGCCTGCTTTCTGTTGTTATGCTCTGTTTTCTGTTCTATTCGGTTGTATTTGGTCGTTTTGTACCGTTTACAGTTGTTATCTGCTTGATTTCTGTTGTTTTTAGCTGTTTTCTGTTCTTTTCTTGTTATATTCGGCTGAATTTAGTCGTTTTTTATTGTTTTAGCGCCTTTATCTGCCTTCTTTCTGTTGTTATGCTCTGTTTTCTGTTCTATTTTGGTTGTATTCGGTCGTTTTCTACCGTTTACAGCCGTTATCTGCTTGCTTTCTGTTGCTCTAGGAGCTGTTTTCTGTTATTTTCAGTTGTATTCCGCTGTATTTAGTCGTTTTCTGTTGCTTAGCGCTGTTATCTGCTTACTTTCTGTCGTTTTTAGCTGGATTTGACTCTATTCGGTTGTATTTGGTCCATTTTCTACCGTTTACAGCTGTTATCTGCCTGCTTTTGTTGTTTTTAGCTATTTTCTGTTCTTTTCTTGTTGTATTCGGCTGAATTTAGTCGTTTTCTATTGTTTAGCGCTGTTATCTGCCCGCTTTCTATTGTTATGCTCTGTTTTCTGTTCTATTTGGTTGTACTCGGTCGCTTTCTAGCGTTTACAGCCGCTATCTGCTTGCTTTCTGTCGTTTTGCGTTAGTTTTGACTCTATTCGGTTGTATTTGGTCGTTTTGTACCGTTTACAGCCGCTATCTGCTTGCTTTCTGTTGTTGTAAGAGCTGTTTTCTGTTATTTTCAGTTGGTATTCCGCTGTGTTTAGTGGTTTTCTGTTGTCTAGCGCTGTTATCTGCTTACTTTCTGTCGTTTTTTAGCCGGATTTGGCTCTATTCGGTTGTACTTGGTCATTTTCTACCGTTTACAGCTGTTATCTGCCTGCTTTCTGTTGTTTTTAGCTGTTTTCTACTCATTTTGGTTGTATTCGCCTGTGTTTTATTCGTTTTCTGCTGTTTTCCCGCTGTTATCTGCTTGCTTTCTGTCGTTTTGTGTTAGTTCTGGCCCTATTCGGTTGTATTTGGTCGTTTTCTATCGTTTACAGTTGTTATCTGCTTGATTTCTGTTGTTTTTAGCTATTTTCTGTTCTTTTCTTGTTGTATTCGGCTGAATTTAGTCGTTTTCTATTGTTTAGCGCTGTTTATCTGCCCGCTTTCTGTTGTTATGTTCTGTTTTCTGTCCTATTTAGTTGTATGTGGCCGTTTCCTACCGTTTACAGCCGTTATCTGCTTGCTTTCTGTTGCTATGAGAGCTGTTTTCTGTTATTTTCGGATTTATTCGGCTGTGCTTAGTCGTTTTCTCTTGTTTACCGCTGTTATCTGCTTGCTTTCTGTCGGTTTTGGCTCTATTCGGTTGTATTTGGTCGTTTTCTATCGTTTACAGTTGTTATCTGCTTGATTTCTGTTGTTTTTAGCTGTTTTCTGTCCTTTTCTTGTTGTATTCGGCTGAATTTAGTCGTTTCTATTGTTTAGCGCTGTTATCTGCCTGCTTTCTGTTGTTATGCTCTGTTTTCTGTTCTAGTTGGTTGTATTCAGTCGTTTTCTACCGTTTACAGCCGTTATCTGCTTGCTTTCTGTTGTTTTGAGAGCTGTTTTCTGTTATTTTCGGATGTATTCGGCTGTGTTTTGTCGTTTTCTGTTGTTTAGCGCTGTTATCTGCCTGCTTTCTGTTGTTATGCTCTGTTTTCTGTTCTATTCGGTTGTATTTGGTCGTTTTGTACCGTTTACAGTTGTTATCTGCTTGATTTCTGTTGTTTTTGGCTGTTTTCTGTTCTTTTCTGTTGTATTCGGCTGAGTTTAGTCATTTTCTATTGTTTAGCGCTGTTATCTGCCCGCTTTCTGTTGTTATGTTCTGTTTTCTGTGCTATTTAGTTGTATGTGGCCGTTTCCTACCGTTTACAGCCGTTATCTGCTTGCTTTCTGTTGCTATGAGAGCTGTTTTTCTGTTATTCTCGGATTTATTCGGCTGTGCTTAGTCGTTTTCTCTTGTTTACCGCTGTTATCTGCTTGCTTTCTGTCGGTTTTGGCTCTATTCGGTTTGTATTTGGTCGTTTTCTATCGTTTACAGTTGTTATCTACTCGATTTCTGTTGTTCTTAGCTGTTTTCTGTTCTTTTCTTGTTGTATTCGGCTGAATTTAGTTGGTTTTTATTGTTTGGCGCTTTTATCTGCCTTCTTTCTGTTGTTATGCTCTGTTTTCTGTTCTATTTGGTTGTATTCAGGTCGTTTTCTACCGTTTACAGCCGTTATCTGCTTGCTTCCTGTTGTTTTGAGAGCTGTTTTCTGTTATTTTCGGATGTATTCGGCTGTGTTTTGTCGTTTTCTGTCGTTTAGTGCTGTTATCTGCCTGCTTTCTGTTGTTATGCTCCTTTTTCTGTTCTATTCGGTTGTATTTGGTCGTTTTGTACCGTTTACAGTTGTAATCTGCTTGATTTCTGTTGTTTTTAGCTGTTTTCTGTTCTTTTCTTGTTGTATTCGGCTGAATTTAGTCATTTTCTATTGTTTAGCGCTGTTATCTGCCTGCTTTCTGTTGTTGTGCTCTGTTTTCTGTTCTATTTGGTTGTATTCGGTCGTTTTCTACCGTTTACAGCCGTTATCTGCTTGCTTTCTGTTGTTCTAGAGCTGTTTCTGTTATTTTCAGTTGTATTCCGCTGTATTTAGTCGTTTTCTGTTGCTTAGCGCTGTTATCTGCTTACTTTCTGTCGTTTTTAGCTGGATTTGACTCTATTCGGTTGTATTTGGTCATTTTCTACCGTTACAGCTGTTATCTGCCTGCTTTTTGTTGTTTTTAGCTATTCTCTGTTCTTTTCTTGTTGTATTCGCTGAATTTAGTCGTTTTCTATTGTTTAGCGCTGTTATCTGCCCGCTTTCTGTTGTTGTGCTCTGTTTTCTGTTCTATTTGGTTGTACTCGGTCGCTTTCTAGCGTTTACAGCCGTTATCTGCTTGCTTTCTGTCGTTTTGCGTTAGTTTTGACTCTATTCGGTTGTATTTGGTCGTTTTGTACCGTTTACAGTTGTTATCTGCTTGACTTCTGTTGTTTTTTAGCTGTTTTCTGTCCTTTTCTTGTTGTATTCGGCTGAATTTAGTCGTTTCTATTGTTTAGCGCTGTTATCTGCCTGCTTTCTGTTGTTATGCTCTGTTTCTGTTCTAGTTGGTTGTATTCAGTCGCTTTCTACCGTTTACAGCCGTTATCTGCTTGCTTTCTGTTGTTCTAAGAGCTGTTTTCTGTCATTTTTCAGTTGTACTCCGCTGTGTTTAGTGGTCTTCTGTTGTCTAGCGCTGTTATCTGCTTACTTTCTGTCGTTTTTAGCCGGATTTGGCTCTATTCGGTTGTATTTGGTCATTTTCTACCGTTTACAGCTGTTATCTGCCTGCTTTCTGTTGTTTTTAGCTGTTTTCTACTCATTTTGGTTGTATTCGGCTGTGTTTAGTCGTTTTCTGCTGTTTCCCGCTGTTATCTGCTTGCTTTCTGTCGTTTTGAGTTAGTTCTGACCCTATTCGGTTGTATTTGGTCGTTTTCTATCGTTTACAGTTGTTATCTGCTTGATTTCTGTTGTTTTCAGCTATTTTCTGTTCTTTTCTTGTTGTATTCGGCTGAATTTAGTCGTTTTCTATTGTTTAGCGCTGTTATCGGCCCGCTTTCTGTTGTTATGCTCTGTTTTCTGTTCTATTTAGTTGTATGCGGCCGTTTCCTACCGTTTACAGCCGTTATCTGCTTGCCTCCTGTTGCTTTGAGAGCTGTTTTTTGTTATTTTCGGATGTATTCGGCTATGCTTAGTCGTTTTCTCTTGTTTAGCGCTGTTATCTGCTTGCTTTCTGTCGGTTTTGGCTCTATTCGGTTGTATTTGGTCGTTTTCTATCGTTTACAGTTGTTATCTACTCGATTTCTGTTGTTTTTAGCTGTTTTCTGTTCTTTTCTTGTTGTATTCGGCTGAATTAGTCGTTTTTATTGTTTAGCGCTTTTATCTGCCTTCTTTCTGTTGTTATGCTCTGTTTTCTGTTCTATTTGGTTGTATTCAGTCGTTTTCTACCGTTTACAGCCGTTATCTGCTTGCTTTCTGTTGTTTTGAGAGCTGTTTTCTATTATTTTCGGATGTATTCGGCTGTGTTTTGTCGTTTTCCGTTGTTTAGCGCTGTTTATCTGCCTGCTTTCTGTTGTTATGCTCTGTTTTCTGTTCTATTCGGTTGTATTTGGTCGTTTTGTACCGTTTGCAGTTGTTATCTGCTTGATTTCTGTTGTTTTTAGCTGTTTTCTGTTCTTTTCTTGTTGTATTCGGCTAAATTTAGTCATTTTTCTATTGTTTAGCGCTGTTATCTGCCTGCTTTCTGTTGTTGTGCTCTGTTTTCTGTTCTATTTGGTTGTATTCGGTCGTTTTCTACCGTTTACAGCCCGTTATCTGCTTGCTTTCTGTTGCTCCTAGGAGCTGTTTTCTGTTATTTTCAGTTGTATTCCGCTGTATTTAGTCGTTTCCTGTTGCTTAGCGCTGTTATCTGCTTACTTTCTGTAGTTTTTAGCTGGATTTGACTCTATTCGGTTGTATTTGGTCATTTTCTACCGTTTACAGCTGTTGTCTGCCTGCTTTTTGTTGTTTTTAGCTATTTTCTGTTCTTTTCTTGTTGTATTCGGCTGAATTTAGTCGTTTTCTATTGTTTAGCGCTGTTATCGCCCGCTTTCTGTTGTTATGCTCTGTTTTCTGTTCTATTTGGTTGTACTCGGTCGCTTTCTAGCGTTTACAGCCGTTATCTGCCTTGCTTTCTGTCGTTTTGCGTTAGTTTTGACTCTATTCGGTTGTATTTGGTCGTTTTGTACCGTTTACAGTTGTTATCTGCTTGATTTCTGTTGTTTTTAGCTGTTTTCTGTCCTTTTCTTGTTGTATTCGGCTGAATTTAGTCGTTTTCTATTGTTTAGCGCTGTTATCTGCCTGCTTTCTGTTGTTATGCTCTGTTTTCTGTTCTATTTGGTTGTATTCGGTCGTTTTCTACCGTTTACAGCCGCTATCTGCTTGCTTTCTGTTGTTCTAAGAGCTGTTTTCTGTTATTTTCAGTTGTATTCCGCTGTGTTTAGTGGGTTTTCTGCTGTCTAGCGCTCTGTTATCTGCTTACTTTCTGTCGTTTTTAGCCGGATTTGGCTCTATTCGGTTGTATTTGGTCATTTTCTACCGTTTACAGCTGTTATCTGCCTGCTTTCTGTTGTTTTTAGCTGTTTTCTACTCATTTTGGTTGTATTCGCCTGTGTTTATTCGTTTTCTGCTGTTTCCCGCTGTTATCTGCTTGCTTTCTGTCGTTTTGTGTTAGTTCTGACCCTATTCGGTTGTATTTGGGTCGTTTTCTATCGTTTGCAGTTGTTATCTGCTTGATTTCTGTTGTTTTTAGCTATTTTCTGTTCTTTTCTTGTTGTATTCGGCTGAATTTAGTCGTTTTCTATTGTTTAGCGCTGTTATCTGCCCGCTTTCTGTTGTTATGTTCTGTTTTCTGTGCTATTTAGTTGTATGTGGCCGTTTTCCTACCGTTTACAGCCGTTATCTGCTTGCTTTCTGTTGCTATGAGAGCTGTTTTCTGTTATTTTCGGATTTATTCGACTGTGCTTAGTCGTTTTCTCTTGTTTACCGCTGTTATCTGCTTGCTTTCTGTCGGTTTTGGCTCTATTCGGTTGTATTTGGTCGTTTTCTATCGTTTACAGTTGTTATCTACTCGATTTCTGTTGTTCTTAGCTGTTTTCTGTTCTTTTCTTGTTGTATTCGGCTGAATTTAGTTGGGTTTTTATTGTTTGGCGCTTTTATCTGCCTTCTTTCTGTTGTTATGCTCTGTTTTCTGTTCTATTTGGTTGTATTCAGTCGTTTTCTACCGTTTACAGCCGTTATCTGCTTGCTTCCTGTTGTTTTGAAAGCTGGTTTTCTGTTATTTTCGGATGTATTCGGCTGTGTTTTGTCGTTTTCTGTCGTTTAGTGCTGTTATCTGCCTGCTTTCTGTTGTTATGCTCTGTTTTCTGTTCTATTCGGTTGTATTTGGTCGTTTTGTACCGTTTACAGTTGTAATCTGCTTGATTTCTGTTGTTTTTAGCTGTTTTCTGTAATTTTCTTGTTGTATTCGGCTGAATTTAGTCGTTTTCTATTGTTTAGCGCTGTTATCTGCCTGCTTTCTGTTGTTGTGCTCTGTTTTCTGTTCTATTTGGTTGTATTCGGTCGTTTTCTACCGTTTGCAGCCGTTATCTGCTTGCTTTCTGTTGTTCTAGGAGCTGTTTTCTGTTATTTTCAGTTGTATTCCGCTGTATTTAGTCGTTTTCTGTTGCTTAGCGCTGTTATCTGCTTACTTTCTGTCGTTTTTAGCTGGATTTGACTCTATTCGGTTATATTTAGTCATTTTCTACCGTTTACAGCTGTTATCTGCCTGCTTTTTGTTGTTTTTAGCTATTTTCTGTTCTTTTCTTGTTGTATTCGGCTGAATTTAGTCGTTTTCTATTGTTTAGCGCTGTTATCTGCCCGCTTTCTGTTGTTGTGCTCTGTTTTCTGTTCTATTTGGTTGTACTCAGTCGCTTTCTAGGCGTTTACAGCCGTTATCTGCTTGCTTTCTGTCGTTTTGCGTTAGTTTTGACTCTATTCGGTTGTATTTGGTCGTTTTGTACCGTTTACAGTTGTTATCTGCTTGATTTCTGTTGTTTTTAGCTGTTTTCTGTCCTTTTCTTGTTGTATTCGGCTGAATTTAGTCGTTTTTCTAATGTTTAGCGCTGTTATCGGCCCGCTTTCTGTTGTTATGCTCTGTTTTCTGTTCTATTTAGTTGTATGCGGCCGTTTCCTACCGTTTACAGCCGTTATCTGCTTGCCTCCTGTTGCTTTGAGAGCTGTTTTTTGTTATTTCGGATGTATTCGGCTATGCTTAGTCGTTTTTCTCTTGTTTAGCGCTGTTATCTGCTTGCTTTCTGTCGGTTTTGGCTCTATTCGGTTGTATTTGGTCGTTTTCTACCGTTTACAGCTGTTATCTGCCTGCTTTCTGTTGTTTTTAGCTGTTTTCTACTCATTTTGGTTGTATTCGGCTGTGTTTAGTCGTTTTCCTGCTGTTTCCCGCTGTTATCTGCTTGCTTTCTGTCGTTTTGAGTTAGTTCTGACCCTATTCGGTTGTATTTGGTCGTTTTCTATCGTTTACAGTTGTTATCTGCTTGATTTCTGTTGTTTTTAGCTATTTTCTGTTCTTTTCTTGTTGTATTCGGCTGAATTTAGTCGTTTTCTATTGTTTAGCGCTGTTATCGGCCCCGCTTTCTGTTGTTATGCTCTGTTTTCTGTTCTATTTAGTTGTATGCGGCCGTTTCCTACCGTTTACAGCCGTTATCTGCTTGCCTCCTGTTGCTTTGAGAGCTGTTTTTTGTTATTTTCGGATGTATTCGGCTATGCTTAGTCGTTTTCTCTTGTTTAGCGCTGTTATCTGCTTGCTTTCTGTCGGTTTTGGCTCTATTCGGTTGTATTTGGTCGTTTTCTATCGTTTACAGTTGTTATCTACTCGATTTCTGTTGTTTTTAGCTGTTTTCTGTCTTTTTCTTGTTGTATTCGGCCTGAACCTAGTCCGTTTTTTATTGTTTAGCGCTTTTATCTGCCTTCTTTCTGTTGTTATGCTCTGTTTT
The DNA here is from genome assembly GCA_951848785.1 of Callosobruchus maculatus. Lineage (NCBI taxonomy): Eukaryota > Metazoa > Arthropoda > Insecta > Coleoptera > Chrysomelidae > Callosobruchus > Callosobruchus maculatus. The sequence continues at coordinate 36,639 of CATOUR010000743.1, read as the reverse complement.
CTGTTCTATTTGGTTGTATTCAGTCGTTTTCTACCGTTTACAGCCGTTATCTGCTTGCTTTCTGTTGTTTTGAGAGCTGTTTTCTATTATTTTCGGATGTATTCGGCTGTGTTTTGTCGTTTTTCCGTTGTTTAGCGCTGTTATCTGCCTGCTTTCTGTTGTTATGCTCTGTTTTCTGTTCTATTCGGTTGTATTTGGTCGTTTTGTAACGTTTGCAGTTGTTGTCTGCTTGATTTCTGTTGTTTTTAGCTGTTTTCTGTTCTTTTCTTGTTGTATTCGGCTAAATTTAGTCATTTTCTATTGTTTAGCGCTGTTATCTGCCTGCTTTCTGTTGTTATGCTCTGTTTTTCTGTTATATTTGGTTGCATTCGGTCGTTTTCTACCGTTTACAGCCGTTATCTGCTTGCTTTCTGTTATTCTAGGAGCTGTTTTCTGTTATTTTCAGTTGTATTCCGCTGTATTTAGTCGTTTTCTGTTGCTTAGCGCTGTTATCTGCTTACTTTCTGTCGTTTTTAGCTGGATTTGACTCTATTCGGTTGTATTTGGTCATTTTCTACCGTTTACAGCTGTTATCTGCCTGCTTTTTGTTGTTTTTAGCTATTTTCTGTTCTTTTCTTGTTGTATTTGGCTGAGTTTAGTCATTTTCTATTGTTTAGCGCTGTTATCTGCCTGCTTTCTGTTGTTGTGCTCTGTTTTCTGTTCTATTTGGTTGTATTCGGTCGTTTTCTACCGTTTACAGCCGTTATCTGCTTGCTTTCTGTTGCACTAGGAGCTGTTTTCTGTTATTTTCAGTTGTATTCCGCTGTATTTAGTCGTTTTCTGTTGCTTAGCGCTGTTATCTGCTTACTTTCTGTCGTTTTTAGCTGGATTTGACTCTATTCGGTTGTATTTGGTCATTTTCTACCATTTACAGCTGTTGTCTGCCTGCTTTTTGTTGTTTTTGGCTATTTTCTGTTCTTTTCTTGTTGTATTCGGCTGAATTTAGTCGTTTTCTATTGTTTAGCGCTGTTATCTGCCCGCTTTCTGTTGTTATGCTCTGTTTTCTGTTCTATTTGGTTGTACTCGGTCGCTTTCTAGCGTTTACAGCCGTTATCTGCTTGCTTTCTGTCGTTTTGCGTTAGTTTTGACTCTATTCGGTTGTATTTGGTCGTTTTGTACCATTTACAGTTGTTATCTGCTTGATTTCTGTTGTTTTTAGCTGTTTTCTGTCCTTTTCTTGTTGTATTCGGCTGAAATTTAGTCGTTTTCTATTGTTTAGCGCTGTTATCTGCCTGCTTTCTGTTGTTATGCTCTGTTTTCTGTTCTATTTGGTTGTATTCGGTCGTTTTTCTACCCGTTTACAGCCGCTATCTGCTTGCTTTCTGTTGTTCTAAGAGCTGTTTTCTGTTTATTTTCAGTTGTATTCCGCTGTGTTTAGTGGTTTTCTGTTGTCTAGCGCTGTTATCTGCTTACTTTCTGTCGTTTTTAGCCGGATTTGGCTCTATTCGGTTGTATTTGGTCATTTTCTACCGTTTACAGCTGTTATCTGCCTGCTTTCTGTTGTTTTTAGCTGTTTTCTACTCATTTTGGTTGTATTCGCCTGTGTTTATTCGTTTTCTGCTGTTTCCCGCTGTTATCTGCTTGCTTTCTGTCGTTTTGTGTTAGTTCTGACCCTATTCGGTTGTATTTGGTCGTTTTCTATCGTTTACAGTTGTTATCTGCTTGATTTCTGTTGTTTTTAGCTATTTTCTGTTTTTTTCTTGTTGTATTCGGCTGAATTTAGTCGTTTTCTATTGTTTAGCGCTGTTATCTGCCCGCTTTCTGTTGTTATGTTCTGTTTTCTGTGCTATTTAGTTGTATGTGGCCGTTTCCTACCGTTTACAGCCGTTATCTGCATGCTTTCTGTTGCTATGAGAGCTGTTTTCTGTTATTTTCGGATTTATTCGGCTGTGCTTAGTCGTTTTCTCTTGTTTACCGCTGTTATCTGCTTGCTTTCTGTCGGTTTTGGCTCTATTCGGTTGTATTTGGTCGTTTTCTATCGTTTACAGTTGTTATCTACTCGATTTCTGTTGTTCTTAGCTGTTTTCTGTTCTTTTCTTGTTGTATTCGGCTGAATTTAGTTGGTTTTTATTGTTTGGCGCTTTTATCTGCCTTCTTTCTGTTGTTATGCTCTGTTTTCTGTTCTATTTGGTTGTATTCAGTCGTTTTCTACCGTTTACAGCCGTTATCTGCTTGCTTCCTGTTGTTTTGAGAGCTGTTTTCTGTTATCTTCGGATGTATTCGGCTGTGTTTTGTCGTTTTCTGTCGTCTAGTGCTGTTATCTGCCTGCTTTCTGTTGCTATGCTCTGTTTTCTGTTCTATTCGGTTGTATTTGGTCGTTTTGTACCGTTTACAGCCCCTACCTGCTTGCTTTCTGTTGTTCTAAGAGCTGTTTTCTGTTATTTTCAGTTGTATTCCGCTGTGTTTAGTGGTTTTCTGTTGTCTAGCGCTGTTATCTGCTTACTTTCTGTCGTTTTTAGCCGGATTTGGCTCTATTCGGTTGTATTTGGTCATTTTCTACCGTTTGCAGCTGTTATCTGCCTGCTTTCTGTTGTTTTTAGCTGTTTTCTACTCATTTTGGTTGTATTCGCCTGTGTTTATTCGTTTTCTGCTGTTTCCCGCTGTTATATGCTTGCTTTCTGTCGTTTTGTGTTAGTTCTGGCCCTATTCGGTTGTATTTGGTCGTTTTCTATCGTTTACAGTTGTTATCTGCTTGATTTCTGTTGTTTTTAGCTATTTTCTGTTCTTTTCTTGTTGTATTCGGCTGAATTTAGTCGTTTTCTATTGTTTAGCGCTGTTATCTGCCCGCTTTCTGTTGTTATGTTCTGTTTTCTGTCCTATTTAGTTGTATGTGGCCGTTTCCTACCGTTTACAGCCGTTATCTGCTTGCTTTCTGTTGCTATGAGAGCTGTTTTCTGTTATTTTCGGATTTATTCGGCTGTGCTTAGTCGTTTTCTCTTGTTTACCGCTGTTATCTGCTTGCTTTCTGTCGGTTTTGGCTCTATTCGGTTGTATTTGGTCGTTTTGTACCGTTTACAGTTGTTATCTGCTTGATTTCTGTTGTTTTTAGCTGTTTTCTGTCCTTTTCTTGTTGTATTCGGCTGAATTTAGTCGTTTTCTATTGTTTAGCGCTGTTATCTGCCTGCTTTCTGTTGTTATGCTCTGTTTTCTGTTCTAGTTGGTTGTATTCAGTCGCTTTCTACCGTTTACAGCCGTTATCTGCTTGCTTTCTGTTGTTCTAAGAGCTGTTTTCTGTCATTTTCAGTTGTATTCCGCTGTGTTTAGTGGTTTTCTGTTTTCTAGCGCTGTTATCTGCTTACTTTCTGTCATTTTTAGCCGGATTTGGCTCTATTCGGTTGTATTTGGTCATTTTCTACCGTTTACAGCTGTTATCTGCCTGCTTTCTGTTGTTTTTAGCTGTTTTCTACTCATTTTGGTTGTATTCGGTTGTATTCGGCTGTGTTTAGCAGAAGGGTTTTTGTCCTGATCGAGAACCTAAGATGTTTTACGAGTTTTTTTACCAAAGGGTCCTGTGGAGTTTTCCGGTTTCAGAACGTCGACCCTCATCCCCAAATGTTGGGTCTTATTTCATGGTTTCCTACTCTCCGTTATAGAAAATCTGTCACTGAATCCAATGCCGTACTAAGATTGGTCCTGGGACGTCGCTTTCTCACAGAAAATTATTTTTTCGTATATATGCAGACCTGCGGGAAATGCAAAATTTTTAGGTTTTTTTTTTCGAACACGGCAAAACTTGGAACAGAGGCCGAATTCGTGATCAATGTATCCAAACTAACAAACAGAAGAGTTTTTGTCCTGATCTAGAACCTGAAATTTTTTACGAATTTTTTTACCAAAGGGAGGGTCCTGTGGAGTTCTCCGGTTTCAGAACTTCGACCCTCATCCCCAAATTTTGGGTCTTATTTCACGGTTTCCTACTCTCCCTTATAGAGAATGTGCCACTGAATCCAATGCCGTGCTAAGATTGGCCCTAGGACGTCGCCTTCTCACAGAAAATTATTTTTTCGTATATATGCAGACCTGCGGGAAATGCAAAATTTTTAGTTTTTTTTTCAAATACGGCAAAACTTGGAACAGAGGCCGAATTCGTGATCAATGTATCCAAACTAACAAACAGAAGAGTTTTTGTCCTGATCGACAACCTAAAATTTTTTACGAATTTTTTTACCAAACGGAGGGTCCTGTGGAGTTTTCCGGTTTCAGAACATCGACCCTCATCCCCAAATTTTGGGTCTTATGTCATGGTTTCCTACTCTCCGTTATAGAAAATGTGCGACTGAATCCAATGCCGTACTAAGATTGGTCCTAGGACGTCGCTTTCTCACAGAAAATTATTTTTTCGTATATATGCAGACCTGCGGGAAATGCAAAATTTTTAGGTTTTTTTTTTGGAACACGGCAAAACTTGGAACAGAGGCCGAATTCGTGATCAATGTATCCAAACTAACAAACAGAAGAGTTTTTGTCCTGATCTAGAACCTGAAATTTTTTACGAATTTTTTTACCAAAGGGAGGGTCCTGTGGAGTTTTCCGGTTTCAGAACATCGACCCTCATCTCCAAATTTTGGCGCTTATTTCATGGTTTCCTACTCTCCGTTATAGAAAATGTGTCACTGAATCCAATGCCGTGCTAAGATTGGTCCTAGGACGTCGCCTTCTCACAGAAAATTATTTTTTGGTATATATGCAGACCTGCGGGAAATGCAAAATTTTTAGGTTTTTTTTTTTCAAACACGGCAAAACTTGGAACAGAGGCCGAATTCGTGATCAATGTATCCAAACTAACAAACAGAAGAGTTTTTGTCCTGATCGAGAACCTAAAATTTTTTACGAATTTTTTTACCAAACCTGTGGAGTTTTCCGGTTTCAGAACATCGACCCTCAACCCCAAATTTTGGGTCTTATTTCACGGTTTCCTACTCTCCGTTATAGAAAATCTGCCACTGAATCCAATGCCGTGCTAAGATTGGCCCTAGGACGTCGCCTTCTCACAGAAAATTATTTTTTCGTATATATGCAGACCTGCGGGAAATGCAAAATTTTTAGGTTTTTTTTTCAAATACGGCAAAACTTGGAACAGAGGCCGAATTCGTGATCAATGTATCCAAACTAACAAACAGAAGAGTTTTTGTCCTGATCGACAACCTAAAATTTTTTACGAATTTTTTTACCAAACGGAGGGTCCTGTGGAGTTTTCCGGTTTCAGAGCATCGACCCTCATCCCCAAATTTTGGGTCTTATGTCATGGTTTCCTACTCTCCGTTATAGAAAATGTGCGACTGAATCCAATGCCGTACTAAGATTGGTCCTAGGACGTCTCTTTCTCACAGAAAATTATTTTTTCGTATATATGCAGACCTGCGGGAAATGCAAAATTTTTAGGTTTTTTTTTCGAACACGGCAAAACTTGGAACAGAGGCCGAATTCGTGATCAATGTATCCAAATTAAAAAACAGAAGAGTTTTTGTCCTGATCGAGAACCTAAAATTTTTTACGATTTTTTTTACCAAAGGGAGGGTCCTGTGGAGTTTTCCGGTTTCAGAACATCGACCCTCATCCCCAAATTTTGGGTCTTATTTCACGGTTTCCTACTCTCCGTTATAGAAAATGTGAAACTGAATCCAATGCCGTGCTAAGATTGGTCCTAGGACGTCGCCTTCTCACAGAAAATTATTTTTTCGTATATATGCAGACCTGCGGGAAATGCAAAATTTTTAGGTTTTTTTTTCAAACACGGCAAAACTTGGAACAGAGGCCGAATTCGTGATCAATGTATCCAAACTAACAAACAGAAGAGTTTTTGTCCTGATCGAGAACCTAAAATTTCTTACGAATTTTTTTAGCAAAGGGAGGGTCCTGTGGAGTTTTCCGGTTTCAGAACATCAACCCTCTTCCCCAAATTTTGTGTCTTATTTCACGGTTTCCTACTCTCCGTTATAGAAAATGTGCCACTGAACCCAATGCCGTGCTAAGATTGGTCCTAGGACGTCGCCTTCTCACAGAAAATTATTTTTTCGTATATTTGCAGACCTGCGGGAAATGCAAAATTTTTAGGTTTTTTTTTCAAACACGGCAAAACTTGGAACAGAGGCCGAATTCGTGATCAACGTATCCAAACTAACAAACAGAAGAGTTTTTGTCCTGATCGAGAACCTAAAATTTTTTACCAATTTTTTTACCAAAGGGAGGGTCCTGTGGAGTTTTCCGGTTTCAGAACCTCGACCCTCATCCCCAAATTTTAGGTCTTATTTCATGGTTTCCTACTCTCCGTTATAGAAAATGTGCCACTGAATCCAATGCCGTACTAAGATTGGTCCTAGGACGTCGCTTTCTCACAGAAAATTATTTTTTCGTATATATGCAGACCTGCGGGAAATGCAAAATTTTTAGGTTTTTTTTTTCGAACACGGCAAAACTTGGAACAGAGGCCGAATTCGTGATCAATGTATCCAAACTAACAAACAGAAGAGTTTTTGTCCTGATCGAGAACCTAAAATTTTTTACGAATTTTTTTACCAAAGGGAGGGGTCCTGTGGAGTTTTCCGGTTTCAGAACATCGACCCTCATCTCCAAATTTTGGGTCTTATTTCATGGTGTCCTACTCTCCGTTATAGAAAATGTGCCACTGAATCCAATGACGTGCTAAGATTGGTCCTAGGACGTCGCCTTCTCACAGAGAATTATTTTTTCGTATATATGCAGACCTGCGGGAAATGCAAAATTATCAGGTTTTTTTTTTCGAACACGGCAAAACTTGGAACAGAGGCCGAATTCGTGATCAATGTATCCAAACTAACAAACAGAAGAGTTTTTGTCCAGATCGAGAACCTAAAATTCTTTACGAATTTTTTTACCAAAGGGAGGGTCCTGTGGAGTTTTCCGGTTTCAGAACATCGACCCTCATCTCCAAATTTTGGGTCTTATTTCATGGTGTCCTACTCTCCGTTATAGAAAATGTGTCACTGTATCCAATGCCGTGCTAAGATTGGTCCTAGGACGTCGCCTTCTCACAGAAAATTATTTTTTGGTATATATGCAGACCTGCGGGAAATGCAAAATTTTTAGGTTTTTTTTCAAACACGGCAAAACTTGGAACAGAGGCCGAATTCCTGATCAATGTATCCAAACTAACAAACTGAAAAGTTTTTGTCCTGATCGAGAACCTAAAATTTCTTACGAATTTTTTTAGCAAAGGGAGGGTCCTGTGGAGTTTTCCGGTTTCAGAACATCAACCATCTTCCCCAAATTTTGGGTCTTATTTCACGGTTTCCTACTCTCCGTTATAGAAAATGTGCCACTGAATCCAATGCCGTGCTAAGATTCGCCCTAGGACGTCGCCTTCTCACAGAAAATTATTTTTTCGTATATATGCAGACCTGCGGGAAATGCAAAATTTTTAGGTTTTTTTTCAAATACGGCAAAACTTGGAACAGAGGCCGAATTCGTGATCAATGTATCCAAACTAACAAACAGAAGAGTTTTTGTCCTGATCGAGAACCTAAAATTTTTTACGAATTTTTTTACCAAAGGGAGGGTCCTGTGGAGTTTTCCGGTTTCAGAACATCGACCCTCTTCCCCAAATTTTGGGTCTTGTTTCACGGTTTCCTACTCTCCGTTATAGAAAATGTGCCACTGAATCCAATGCCGTTCTAAGATTCGCCCTAGGACGTCGCCTTCTCACAGAAAATTATTTTTCGTATATATGCAGACCTGCGGGAAATGCAAAATTTTTAGGTTTTTTTTCAAATACGGCAAAACTTGGAACAGAGGCCGAATTCGTGATCAATGTATCCAAACTAACAAACAGAAGAGTATTTGTCCAGATCGAGAACCTAAAATTTCTTACGAATTTTTTTACCAAAGGGAGGGTCCTGTGGAGTTTTCCGGTTTCAGAACATCGACCCTCATCCCCAAATTTTGGGTCTTATTTCACGGTTTCCTACTCTTCGTTATAGAAAATGTGAAACTGAATCCAATGCCGTGCTAAGATTGGTCCTAGGACGTCGCCTTCTCACAGAAAATTATTTTTTCGTATATATGCAGACCTGCGGGAAATGCAAAATTTTTAGGTTTTTTTTCAAACACGGCAAAACTTGGAACAGAGGCCGAATTCGTGATCAATGTATCCAAACTAACAAACAGAAGAGTTTTTGTCCTGATCGAGAACCTAAAATTTTTTACGAATTTTTTTACCAAAGGGAGGGTCCTGTGGAGTTTTCCGGTTTCAGCACATCGACCCTCATCCCCAAATTTTGGGTCTTATGTCATGGTTTTCTACTCTCCGTTATAGAAAATGTGCGACTGAATCCAATGCCGTACTAAGATTGGTCCTAGGACGTCGCTTTCTCACAGAAAATTATCTTTTCGTATATATGCAGACCTGCGGGAAATGCAAAATTTTTAGGTTTTTCTTTCGAACATGGCAAAACTTGGAACAGAGGCCGAATTCGTGATCAATGTATCCAAACTAACAAACAGAAGAGTTTTTGTCCTGATCGAGAACCTAAAATTTTTTACGAATTTTTTTACCAAAGGGAGGGTCCTGTGGAGTTTTCCGGTTTCAGAACATCGACCCTCATCCCCAAATTTTGGGTCTTATTTCACGGTTTCCTACTCTCCGTTATAGAAAATGTGCCACTGAATTCAATGCCGTGCTAAGATTGGTCCTAGGATGCCGCCTTCTCACAGAAAATTATTTTTTCGTATATATGCAGACCTGCGGGAAATGGAAAATTTTTAGGTTTTTTTCAAATACGGCAAAACTTGGAACAGAGGCCGAATCCGTGATCAATGTATCCAAACTAACAAACAGAAGAGTTTTTGTCCTGATCGAGAACCTAAAATTTTTTACGAATTTTTTTACCAAAGGGAGGGTCCTGTGGAGTTTTCCGGTTTCAGAACATCGACCCTCATCCCCAAATTTTGGGTCTTATGTCATGGTTTCCTACTCTCCGTTATAGAAAATGTGCGACTGAATCCAATGCCGTACTCAGATTGGTCCTAGGACGTCGCTTTCTCACAGAAAATTATTTTTTCGTATATATGCAGACCTGCGGGAAATGCAAAATTTTTAGGTTTTTTTTTCGAACACGGCAAAACTTGGAACAGAGGCCGAATTCGTGATCAATGTATCCAAACTAACAAACAGAAGAGTTTTTGTCCTGACCGAGAACCTAAAATTTTTTACGAATTTTTTTACCAAAGGGAGGGTCCTGTGGAGTTTTCCGGTTTCAGAACATCGACCCTCATCTCCAAGTTTTGGGTCTTATTTCATGGTGTCCTACTCTCCGTTATAGAAAATGTGCCACTGAATCCAATGCCGTACTAAGATTGGTCCTAGGACGTCGCCTTCTCACAGAAAATGTTTTTTTCGTATATATGCAGACCAGCGGGAAATGCAAAATTTTTAGGTTTTTTTTTCAAACGCGGCAAAACTTGGAACAGAGGCCGAATTCGTGATCAATGTATCCAAACTAAAATACAGAAGAGTTTTTGTCCTGATCTAGAACCTGAAATTTTTTACGAATTTTTTTACCAATGGGGGGGTCCTGTGGAGTTTTCCGGTTTCAGAACATCGACCCTCATCTCCAAATTTTGGGTCTTATTTCATGGTGTCCTACTCTCCGTTATAGAAAATGTGCCACTGAATCCAATGACGTGCTAAGATTGGTCCTAGGACGTCGCCTTCTCACAGAGAATTATTTTTTCGTATATATGCAGACCTGCGGGAAATGCAAAATTATCAGGTTTTTTTTTTCGAACACGGCAAAACTTGGAACAGAGGCCGAATTCGTGATCAATGTATCCAAACTAACAAACTGAAGAGTTTTTGTCCAGATCGAGAACCTAAAATTTCTTACGAATTTTTTTACCAAAGGGAGGGTCCTGTGGAGTTTTCCGGTTTCAGAACCTCGACCCTCATCCCCAAATTTTGGGTCTTATTTCATGGTTTCCTACTCTCCGTTATAGAAAATGTGCCACTGAATCCAATGACGTGCTAAGATTGGTCCTAGGACGTCGCCTTTTCAGAGAAAATTATTTTTTCGTATATATGCAGACCTGCGGGAAATGCAAAATTTTTAGGTTTTTTTTTCAAACACGGCAAAACTTGCAACAGAGGCCGAATTCGTGATCAATGTATCCAAACTAACAAACTGAAGAGTTTTTGTCCTGATCGAGAACCTAAAATTTCTTACGAATTTTTTTAGCAAAGGGAGGGTCCTGTGGAGTTTTCCGGTTTCAGAACATCAACCCTCTTCCCCAAATTTTGGGTCTTATTTCACGGTTTCCTACTCTCCGTTATAGAAAATGTGCCACTGAACCCAATGCCGTGCTAAGATTGGTCCTAGAACGTCGCCTTCTCACAGAAAATTATTTTTTCGTATATATGCAGACCTGCGGGAAATGCAAAATTTTTAGGTTTTTTTTTCAAACACGGCAAAACTTGCAACAGAGGCCGAATTCGTGATCAACGTATCCAAACTAACAAACAGAAGAGTTTTTGTCCTGATCGAGAACCTAAAATTTTTTACGAATTTTTTTACCAAAGGGAGGGTCCTGTGGAGTTTTCCGGTTTCAGAACATCGACCCTCATCCCCAAATTTTTGGCCTTATTTCACGATTTCCTACTCTCCGTTATAGAAAATGTGCCACTGAATCCAATGCCGTGCTAAGATTGGTCCTAGGACGTCGCCTTCTCATAGAAAATTATTTTTTCGTGTATATGCAGACCTGCGGGAAATACAAAATTTTTAGGTTTTTTTTTTTCGAACGCGGCAAAACTTGGAACAGAGGCCGAATTCGTGGTCAATGTATCCAAACTAACAAACAGAAGAGTTTTTGTCCTGGTCGAGAACCTAAAATTTTTTACGAATTTTTTTACCTGTGGAGTTTTCCGGTTTCAGAACATCGACCCTCATCCCCAAATTTTGGGTCTTATTTCACGGTTTCCTACTCTCCGTTATAGAAAATGTGCCACTGAATCCAATGCCGTGCTAAGATTGGTCCTAGGATGCCGCCTTCTCACAGAATATTATTTTTTCGTATATATATGCAGACCTGCGGGAAATGCAAAATTTTTAGGTTTTTTTCAAATACGGCAAAACTTGGAACAGAGGCCTAATCCGTGATCAATGTATCCAAACTAACAAACAGAAGAGTTTTTGTCCTCATCGAGAACCTAAAATTTTTTACGAATTTTTTTACCAAACGGAGGGTCCTGTGGAGTTTTCCGGTTTCAGAACATCGACCCTCATCCCCAAATTTTGGGGCTTATGTCGTGGTTTCCTACTCTCCTTTATAGAAAATGTGCGACTGAATCCAGTGCCGTACTAAGATTGGTCCTAGGACGTCGCTTTCTCACAGAAAATTATTTTTCCGTATATATGCAGACCTGCGGGAAATGCAAAATTTTTAGGTTTTTTTTTTTCGAACACGGCAAAACTTGGAACAGAGGCCGAATTCGTGATCAATGTATCCAAACTAACAAACAGAAGAGTTTTTGTCCAGATCGAGAACCTAAAATTTCTTACGAATTTTTTTACCAAAGGGAGGGTCCTGTGGAGTTTTCCGGTTTCAGAACATCGACCCTCATCCCCAAATTTTGGGCCTTATTTCACGGTTTCCTACTCTCCGTTATAGAAAATGTGAAACTGAATCCAATGCCGTGCTAAGATTGGTCCTAGGACGTCGCCTTCTCACAGAAAATTATTTTTTCGTATATATGCAGACCTGCGGGAAATGCAAAATTTTTAGGTTTTTTTTTTCAAACGCGGCAAAACTTGGAACAGAGGCCGAATTCGTGATCAATGTATCCAAACTAACAAACATAAGAGTTTTTGTCCTGATCGAGAACCTAAAATTTTTTACGAATTTTTTTACCAAAGGGAGGGTCCTGTGGAGTTTTCCGGTTTCAGGACATCGACCCTCATCCCCAAATTTTGGGTCTTATGTCATGGTTTCCTACTCTCCGTTATAGAAAATGTGCGACTGAATCCAATGCCGTACTCAGATTGGTCCTAGGACGTCGCTTTCTCACAGAAAATTATTTTTTCGTATATATGCAGACCTGCGGGAAATGCAAAATTTTTAGGTTTTTTTTTCGAACACGGCAAAACTTGGAACAGAGGCCGAATTCGTGATCAATGTATCCAAACTAACATACAGAAGAGTTTTTGTCCTGATCTAGAACCTGAAATTTTTTACGAATTTTTTTACCTTGGGGAGGGTCCTGTGGAGCTTTCCGGTTTCAGAACATAGACCCTCATCCCCAGATTTTGGGTCTTATTTCATGGTTTCCTACTCTCCGTTATAGAAAATGTGCCACTGAATCCAATGCCGTGCTAAGATTGGTCCTAGGACGTCGCCTTCTCACAGAGAATTATTTTTTCGTATATATGCAGACCTGCGGGAAATGCAAAATTATCAGGTTTTTTTTTTTCGAACACGGCCAAACTTGGAACAGAGGCCGAATTCGTGATCAATGTATCCAAACTAACAAACTGAAGAGTTTTTGTCCAGATCGAGAACCTAAAATTTCTTACGAATTTTTTTACCAAAGGGAGGGTCCTGTGGAGTTTTCCGGTTTCAGAACATCGACCCTCATCCCCAAATTTTGGGTCTTATTTCATGGTTTCCTACTCTCCGTTATAGAAAATGTGCCACTGAATCCAATGACGTGCTAAGATTGGTCCTAGGACGTCGCCTTCTCACAGAAAATTATTTTTTCGTATATATGCAGACCTGCGGGAAATGCAAAATTTTTAGGTTTTTTTTTCAAACACGGCAAAACTTGCAACAGAGGCCGAATTCGTGATCAATGTATCCAAACTAACAAACTGAAGAGTTTTTGTCCTGATCGAGAACCTAAAATTTCTTACGAATTTTTTTAGCAAAGGGAGGGTCCTGTGGAGTTTTCCGGTTTCAGAGCATCGACCCTCATCCCCAAATTTTTGGTCTTATTTCACGATTTCCTACTCTCCGTTATAGAAAATGTGCCACTGAATCCAATGCCGTGCTAAGATTGGTCCTAGGACGTCGCCTTCTCATAGAAAATTATTTTTTCGTATATATGCAGACCTGCGGGAAATACAAAATTTTTAGGTTTTTTTTTCAAACACGGCAAAACTTGCAACAGAGGCCGAATTCGTGATCAATGTATCCAAACTAACAAACAGAAGAGTTTTTGTCCTGATCGAGAACCTAAAATTTTTTACGAATTTTTTTACCAAAGGGAGGGTCCTGTGGAGTTTTCCGGTTTCAGAACATCGACCCTCATCTCCAAATTTTTGGTCTTATTTCACGATTTCCTACTCTCCGTTATAGAAAATGTGCCACTGAATCCAATGCCGTGCTAAGATTGGTCCTAGGACGTCGCCTTCTCATAGAAAATTATTTTTTCGTATATATGCAGACCTGCGGGATATGCTTGTTAGTTTGGATACATTGATCACGAATTCGGCCTCTGTTCCAAGTTTTGCCGTGTTCGAAAAAAAAAACCTAAAAATTTTGCATTTCCCGCAGGTCTGCATATATACGAAAAAATAATTTTCTGTGAGAAAGCGACGTCCTAGGACCAATCTTGGTACGGCATTAGATTCGTGGCACATTTTCTGTAACGGAGAGTAGGAGAGAATAGGAAACACAGAAAATTATTTTTTGGTATATATGCAGACCTGCGGGAAATGCAAAATTTTTAGGTTTTTTTTTTCAAACACGGCAAAACTTGGAACAGAGGCCGAATTCGTGATCAATGTATCCAAACTAACAAACAGAAGAGTTTTTGTCCTGATCGAGAACCTAAAATTTTTTACGAATTTTTTTACCAAACCTGTGGAGTTTTCTGGTTTCAGAACATCGACCCTCAACCCCAAATTTTGGGTCTTATTTCACGGTTTCCTACTCTCCGTTATAGAAAATGTGCCACTGAATCCAATGCCGTGCTAAGATTGGCCCTAGGACGTCGCCTTCTCACAGAAGATTATTTTTTCGTATATATGCAGACCTGCGGGAAATGCAAAATTTTTAGGTTTTTTTTCAAATACGGCAAAACTTGGAACAGAGGCCGAATTCGTGATCAATGTATCCAAACTAACAAACAGAAGAGTTTTTGTCCTGATCGACAACCTAAAATTTTTTACGAATTTTTTTACCAAACGGAGGGTCCTGTGGAGTTTTCCGGTTTCAGAACATCGACCCTCATCCCCAAATTTTGGGTCTTATGTCATGGTTTCCTACTCTCCGTTATAGAAAATGTGCGACTGAATCCAATGCCGTACTAAGATTGGTCCTAGGACGTCGCTTTCTCACAGAAAATTATTTTTTCGTACATATGCAGACCTGCGGGAAATGCAAAATTTTTAGGTTTTTTTTTTTCGAACACGGCAAAACTTGGAACAGAGGCCGAATTCGTGATCAATGTATCCAAACTAACAAACAGAAGAGTTTTTGTCCTGATCTAGAACCTGAAATTTTTTACGAATTTTTTTACCAAAGGGAGGGTCCTGTGGAGTTTTCCGGTTTCAGAACATCGACCCTCATCTCCAAATTTTGGCGCTTATTTCATGGTTTCCTACTCTCCGTTATAGAAAATGTGTCACTGAATCCAATGCCGTGCTAAGATTGGCCCTAGGACGTCGCTTTCTCACAGAAAATTATTTTTTGGTATATATGCCGACCTGCGGGAAATGCAAAATTTTTAGGTTTTTTTTTTCAAACACGGCAAAACTTGGAACAGAGGCCGAATTCGTGATCAATGTATCCAAACTAACAAACAGAAGAGTTTTTGTCCTGATCGAGAACCTAAAATTTTGCTTTGAGAGCTGTTTTCTGTTATTTTCGGGTGTATTCGGCTGTGCTTAGTCGTTTTCTCTTGTTTAGCGCTGTTATCTGCTTGCTTTCTGTCGGTTTTGGCTCTATTCGGTTGTGTTTGGTCGTTTTCTATCGTTTACAGTTGTTAGCTACTCGATTTCTGTTGTTTTTAGCTGTTTTCTGTTCTTTTCTTGTTGTATTCGGCTGAATTTAGTAGTTTTTTATTGTTTAGCGCTTTTATCTGCCTTCTTTCTGTTGTTATGTTCTGTTTTCTGTTCTATTTGGTTGTATTCAGTCGTTTTCTACCGTTTACAGCCGTTATCTGCTTGCTTTCTGTTGTTTTGAGAGCTGTTTTCTGTTATTTTCGGATGTATTCGGCTGTGCTTTGTCGTTTTCTGTTGTTTAGCGCTGTTATCTGCCTGCTTTCTGTCGTTATGCTCTGTTTTCTGTTCTATTCGGTTGTATTTGGTCATTTTCTACCGTTTACAGTTGTTATCTGCTTGATATCTGTTGTTTTTAGCTGTTTTCTGTTCTTTTCTTGTTGTATTCGGCTGAATTTAGTCATTTTCTATTGTTTAGCGCTGTTATCTGCCTGCTTTCTGTCGTTATGCTCTGTTTTCTGTTCTATTCGGTTGTATTTGGTCATTTTGTACCTTTCACAGTTGTTATCTGCTTGATTTCTGTTGTTTTTAGCTGTTTTCTGTTCTTTTCTTGTTGTATTCGGCTGAATTTAGTCATTTTCTATTGTTTAGCGCTGTTACCTGCTTGCTTTCTGTTGTTCTAGGAGCTGTTTTCTGTTATTTTCAGTTGGATTCCGCTGTATTTAGTAGTTTTCTCTTGTTTAGCGCTGTTATCTGCTTGCTTTCTGTCGGTTTTGGCTCTATTCGGTTGTATTTGGTCGTTTTCTATCGTTTACAGTTGTTATCTACTCGATTTCTGTTGTTTTTAGCTGTTTTCTGTTCTTTTCTTGTTGTATTCGGCTGAATTTAGTCATTTTCTATTCTTTAGCGCTGTTATCTGCCTGCTTTCTGTTGTTATGCTCTGTTTTCTGTTTATTTGGTTGTATTCGGTCGTTTTCTACCGTTTACAGCCGTTATCTGCTTGCTTTCTGTTGTTCTAGGAGCTGTTTTCTGTTATTTTCAGTTGTATTCCGCTGTATTTAGTCGTTTTCTGTTGCTTAGCGCTGTTATCTGCTTACTTTCTGTCGTTTTTAGCTGGATTTGACTCTATTCGGTTGTATTTGGTCATTTTCTACCGTTTACAGCTGTTATCTGCCTGCTTTTTGTTGTTTTTAGCTTTTTTCTGTTCTTTTCTTGTTATATTCGGCTGAATTTAGTTGTTTTCTATTGTTTAGCGCTGTTATCTGCCCGCTTTCTGTTGTTATGCTCTGTTTTCTGTTCTATTTGGTTGTACTCGGTCGCTTTCTAGCGTTTACAGCCGTTATCTGCTTGCTTTCTGTCGTTTTGCGTTAGTTTTGACTCTATTCGGTTGTATTTGGTCGTTTTGTACGGTTTACAGTTGTTATCTGCTTGATTTCTGTTGTTTTTAGCTGTTTTCTGTCCTTTTCTTGTTGTATTCGTCTGAATTTAGTCGTTTTCTATTGTTTAGCGCTGTTATCTGGCTGCTTTCTGTTGTTATGCTCTGTTTTCTGTTCTATTTGGTTGTATTCGGTCGCTTTCTAGCGTTTACAGCCGTTATCTGCTTGCTTTCTGTCGTTTTGCGTTGGTTTTGACTCTATTCGGTTGTATTTGGTCGTTTTGTACCGTTTACAGTTGTTATATGCTTGATTTCTGTTGTTTTTAGCTGTTTTCTGTCCTTTTCTTGTTGTATTCGGCTGAATTTAGCCGTTTTCTATTGTTTAGCGCTGTTATCTGCCTGCTTTCTGTTGTTATGCTCTGTTTTCTGTTCTATTTGGTTGTATTCGGTCGTTTTCTACCGTTTGCAGCCGTTATCTGCTTGCTTTCTGTTGCTTTGAGAGCTGTTTTCTGTTATTTTCGGATGTATTCGGCTGTGCTTAGTCGTTTTCTCTTGTTTAGCGCTGTTATCTGCTTGCTTTCTGTCGGTTTTGGCTCTATTCGGTTGTATTTGGTCGTTTTCTATCGTTTACAGTTGTTAGCTACTCGATTTCTGTTGTTTTTAGCTGTTTTCTGTTCTTTTCTTGTTGTATTCGGCTGAATTTAGTAGTTTTTTATTGTTTAGCGCTTTCATCTGCCTTCTTTCTGTTGTTATGTTCTGTTTTCTGTTCTATTTGGTTGTATTCAGTCGTTTTCTACCGTTTGCAGCCGTTATCTGCTTGCTTTCTGTTGTTTTGAGAGCTGTTTTCTGTTATTTTCGGATGTATTCGGCTGTGCTTTGTCGTTTTCTGTTGTTTAGCGCTGTTATCTGCCTGCTTTCTGTCGTTATGCTCTGTTTTCTGTTCTATTCGGTTGTATTTGGTCATTTTGTACCGTTTACAGTTGTTATCTGCTTGATTTCTGTTGTTTTTAGCTGTTTTCTGTTCTTTTCTTGTTGTATTCGGCTGAATTTAGTCATTTTCTATTGTTTAGCGCTGTTATCTGCCTGCTTTCTGTCGTTATGCTCTGTTTTCTGTTCTATTCGGTTGTATTTGGTCATTTTGTACCGTTTACAGTTGTTATCTGCTTGATTTCTGTTGTTTTTATCTGTTTTCTGTTCTTTTCTTGTTGTATTCGGCTGAATTTAGTCATTTTCTATTGTTTAGCGCTGTTATCTGCTTGCTTTCTGTTGTTCTAGGAGCTGTTTTCTGTTATTTTCAGTTGGATTCCGCTGTATTTAGTCGTTTTCTGTTGCTTAGCGCTGTTATCTGCTTACTTTCTGTCGTTTTTAGCTGGATTTGACTCTATTCGGTTGTATTTGGTCATTTTCTACCGTTTACAGCTGTTATCTGCCTGCTTTTTGTTCTTTTTAGCTATTTTCTGTTCTTTTCTTGTTGTATTCGGCTGAACTTAGTCGTTTTCTATTGTTTAGCGCTGTTATCTGCCCGCTTTCTGTCGTTATGCTCTGTTTTCTGTTCTATTTGGTTGTACTCGGTCGCTTTCTAGCGTTTACAGCCGTTATCTGCTTGCTTTCTGTCGTTTTGCGTTGGTTTTGACTCTATTCGGTTGTATTTGGTCGTTTTGTACCGTTTACAGTTGTTATCTGCTTGATTTCTGTTGTTTTTAGCTGTTTTCTGTCCTTTTCTTGTTGTATTCGGCTGAATTTAGTCGTTTTCTATTGTTTAGCGCCGTTATCTGCCTGCTTTCTGTTGTTATGCTCTGTTTTCTGTTCTATTTGGTTGTATTCGGTCGTTTTCTACCGTTTGCAGCCGTTATCTGCTTGCTTTCTGTTGTTCTAAGAGCTGTTTTCTGTTATTTTCAGTTGTATTCCACTGTGTTTAGTGGTTTTCTGTTGTCTAGCGCTGTTATCCGCTTACTTTCTGTCGTTTTTAGCCGGATTTGGCTCTATTCGGTTGTATTTGGTCATTTTCTACCGTTTACAGCTGTTATCTGCCTGCTTTCTGTTGTTTTTAGCTGTTTTTTGCTCATTTTGGTTGTATTCGGCTGTGTTTAGTCGTTTTCTGCTGTTTCCCGCTGTTATCTGCTTGCTTTCTGTCGTTTTGAGTTAGTTCTGACCCTATTCGGTTGTATTTGGTCGTTTTCTATCGTTTACAGTTGTTGTCTGCTTGATTTCTATTGTTTTTAGCTATTTTCTGTTCTTTTCTTGTTGTGTTCGGCTGAATTTAGTCGTTTTCTATTGTTTAGCGCTGTTATCTGCCCGCTTTCTGTTGTTATGCTCTGTTTTCTGTTCTATTTAGTTGCATGCGGCCGTTTCCTACCGTTTACAGCCGTTATCTGCTTGCTTTCTGTTGCTTTGAGAGCTGTTTTCTGTTATTTTCGGATGTATTCGGCTGTGCTTAGTCGTTTTCTCTTGTTTAGCGCTGTTATCTGCTTGCTTTCTGTCGGTTTTGGCTCTATTCGGTTGTATTTGGTCGTTTTCTATCGTTTACAGTTGTTATCTACTCGATTTCTGTTGTTTTTAGCTGTTTTCTGTTCTTTTCTTGCTGTATTCGGCTGAATTTAGTCGTTTTTTATTGTTTGGCGCTTTTATCTGCCTTCTTTCTGTTGTTATGCTCTGTTTTCTGTTCTATTTGGATGTATTCAGTCGTTTTCTACCGTTTACAGCCGTTATCTGCTTGCTTTCTGTTGTTTTGAGAGCTCTTTTCTGTTATTTTCGGATTTATTCGGCTGTGTTTTGTAGTTTTCTGTTGTTTAGCGCTGTTATCTGCCTGTTTCTGTTGTTATGCTCTGTTTTCTGTTCTATTCGGTTGTATTTGGTCGTTTTGTACCGTCTACAGTTGTTATCTGCTTGATTTCTGTTGTTTTTAGCTGTTTTCTGTTCTTTTCTTATTGTATTCGGCTGAATTTAGTCATTTTCTATTGTTTAGCGCTGTTATCCGCCTGCTTTCTGTTGTTATGCTCTGTTTTCTGTTCTACTTGGTTGTATTCGGTCGTTTTCTACCGTTTACAGCCGTTATCTGCTTGCTTTCTGTTGTTCTAGGAGCTGTTTTCTGTTATTTTCAGTTGGATTCCGCTGTTTTTTAGTCGTTTTCTGTTGCTTAGCGCTGTTATCTTCTTACTTTCTGTCGTTTTTAGCTGGATTTGACTCTATTCGGTTGTATTTGGTCATTTTCTACCGTTTACAGCTGTTATCTGCCTGCTTTTTGTTGTTTTTAGCTATTTTCTGTTCTTTTCTTGTTGTATTCGGCTGAATTTAGTCATTTTCTATCGTTTAGCGCTGTTATCTGCCCGCTTTCTGTTGTTACGCTCTGTTTTCTGTTCTATTTGGTTGTACTCGGTCGCTTTCTGGCGTTTACAGCCGTTATCTGCTTGCTTTCTGTCGTTTTGCGTTAGTTTTGACTCTATTCGGTTGTATTTGGTCGTTTTGTACCGTTTACAGTTGTTATCTGCTTGATTTCTGTTGTTTTTAGCTGTTTTCTGTCCTTTTCTTGTTGTATTCGGCTGAATTTAGTCGTTTTCTATCGTTTAGCGCTGTTATCTGCCTGCTTTCTGTTGTTATGCTCTGTTTTCTGTTCTATTTGGTTGTATTCGGTCGTTTTCTACCGTTTACAGCCGTTATCTGCTTGATTTCTGTTGTTCTAAGAGCTGTTTTCTGTTATTTTCAGTTGTATTCCGCTGTGTTTAGTGGTTTTCTGTTATCTAGCGCTGTTATCTGCTTACTTTCTGTCGTTTTTAGCCGGATTTGGCTCTATTCGGTTGTATTTGGTCATTTTCTACAGCTGTTATCTGCCTGCTTTCTGTCGTTTTTAGCTGTTTTCTACTCATTTTGGTTGTATTCGGCTGTGTTTAGTCGTTTTCTGCTGTTTCCCGCTGTTATCTGCTTGCTTTCTGTCGTTTTGAGTTAGTTCTGACCCTATTCGGTTGTATTTGGTCGTTTTCTATCGTTTACAGTTGTTATCTGCTTGATTTCTGTCGTTTTTAGCTATTTTCTGTTCTTTTCTTGTTGTATTCGGCTGAATTTAGTCGTTTTCTATTGTTTAGCGCTGCTATCTGCCCGCTTTCTGTTGTTATGCTCTGTTTTCTGTTCTATTTAGTTGCATGCGGCCGTTTCCTACCGTTTACAGCCGTTATCTGCTTGCTTTCTGTTGCTTTGAGAGCTGTTTTCTGTTATTTTCGGATGTATTCGGCTGTGCTTAGTCGTTTTCTCTTGTTTAGCGCTGTTATCTGCTTGCTTTCTGTCAGTTTTGGCTCTATTCGGTTGTATTTGGTCGTTTTCTATCGTTTACAGTTGTTATCTACTCGATTTCTGTTGTTTTTAGCTGTTTTCTGTTCTTTTCTTGTTGTATTCGGCTGAATTTAGTCGTTTTTTATTGTTTAGCGCTTTTATCTGCCTTCTTTCTGTTGTTATGCTCTGCTTTCTGTTCTATTTGGTTGTACTCAGTCGTTTTCTATCGTTTACAGTTGTTATCTACTCGATTTCTGTTGTTTTTAGCTGTTTTCTGTTCTTTTCTTGTTGTATTCGGCTGAATTTAATCATTTTCTATTGTTTAGCGCTGTTATCTGCCTGCTTTCTGTTGTTATGCTCTGTTTTCTGTTCTATTTGGTTGTATTCGGTCGTTTTCTACCGTTTACAGCCGTTATCTGCTTGCTTTCTGTTGGTCTAGGAGCTGTTTTCTGTTATTTTCAGTTGTATTCCGCTGTATTTAGTCGTTTTCTGTTGCTTAGCGCTGTTATCTGCTTACTTTCTGTCGTTTTTAGCTGGATTTGACTCTATTCGGTTGTATTTGGTCATTTTCTGCCGTTTACAGCTGTTATCTGCCTGCTTTTTGTTGTTTTTTCTATTTTCTGTTCTTTTCTTGTTGTATTCGGCTGAATTTAGTCGTTTTCTATTGTTTAGCGCTGTTATCTGCCCGCTTTCTGTTGTTATACTTTGTTTTCTGTTCTATTTGGTTGTACTCGGTCGCTTTCTAGCGTTTACAGCCGTTATCTGCTTGCTTTCTGTCGTTTTGCGTTGGTTTTGACTCCATTCGGTTGTATTTGGTCGTTTTGTACCGTTTACAGTTGTTATCTGCTTGATTTCTGTTGTTTTTAGCTGTTTTCTGTCCTTTTCTTGTTGTATTCGGCTGAATTTAGTCGTTTTCTATTGTTTAGCGCTGTTATCTGCCTGCTTTCTGTTGTTATGCTCTGTTTTCTGTTCTATTTGGTTGTATTCGGTCGTTTTCTACCGTTTGCAGCCGTTATCTGCTTGCTTTCTGTTGTTCTAAGAGCTGTTTTCTGTTATTTTCAGTTGTATTCCACTGTGTTTAGTGGTTTTCTGTTGTCTAGCGCTGTTGTCTCCTTACTTTCTGTCGTTTTTAGCCGGATTTGGCTCTATTCGGTTGTATTTGGTCATTTTCTACCGTATACAGCTGTTATCTGCCTGCTTTCTGTTGTTTTTAGCTGTTCTCTACTCATTTTGGTTGTATTCGGCTGTGTTTAGTCGTTTTCTGCTGTTTCCCGCTGTTATCTGCTTGCTTTCTGTCGTTTTGAGTTAGTGCTGACCCTATTCGGTTGTATTTGGTCGTTTTCTATCGTCTGCAGTTGTTATCTGCTTGATTTCTGTTGTTTTTAGCTATTTTCTGTTCTTTTCTTGTTGTATTCGGCTGAATTTAGTCGTTTTCTATTGTTTAGCGCTGTTATCTGCCCGCTTTCTGTTGTTATGCTCTGTTTTCTGTTCTATTTAGTTGTATGCGGCCGTTTCCTACCGTCTACAGCCGTTATCTGCTTGCTTTCTGTTGCTTTGAGAGCTGTTTTCTGTTATTTTCGGATGTATTCGGCTGTGGTTAGTCGTTTTCTCTTGTTTAGCGCTGTTATCTGCTTGCTTTCTGTCGGTTTTGGCTCTATTCGGTTGTATTTGGTCGTTTTCTATCGTTTACAGTTGTTAGCTACTCGATTTCTGTTGTTTTTAGCTGTTTTCTGTTCTTTTCTTGTTGTATTCGGCTGAATTTAGTAGTTTTTTATTGTTTAGCGCTTTTATCTGCCTTCTTTCTGTTGTTATGTTCTGTTTTCTGTTCTATTTGGTTGTATTCAGTCGTTTTCTACCGTTTACAGCCGTTATCCGCTTGCTTTCTGTTGTTTTGAGAGCTGTTTTCTGTTATTTTCGGATGTATTCGGCTGTGCTTTGTCGTTTTCTGTTGTCTAGCGCTGTTATCTGCCTGCTTTCTGTCGTTATGCTCTGTTTTCTGTTCTATTCGTTTGTATTTGGTCATTTTGTACCGTTTACAGTTGTTATCTGCTTGATTTCTGTTGTTTTTAGCTGTTTTTCTGTTCTTTTCTTGTTGTATTCGGCTGAATTTAGTCATTTTCTATTGTTTAGCGCTGTTATCTGCCTGCTTTCTGTCGTTATGCTCTGTTTTCTGTTCTATTCGGTTGTATTTGGTCATTTTGTACTCTGTTATTTTCGGATGTATTCGGCTGTGTTTTGTCGTTTTCTGTTGTTTAGCGCTGTTATGTGCCTGCTTTCTGTTGTTATGCTCTGTTTTCTGTTCTGTTCGGTTGTATTTGGTCGTTCTGTACCGTTTACAGTTGTTATCTGCTTGATCTCTGTTGTTTTTAGCTGTTTTCTGTTCTTTTCTTGTTGTATTCGGCTGAATTTAGTCATTTTCTGTTGTTTAGCGCTGTTATCTGCCTGCTTTCTGTTGTTGTGCTCTGTTTTCTGTTCTATTTGGTTGTATTCGGTCGTTTTTCTACCGTTGACAGCCGTTATCTGCTTGCTTTCTGTTGTTCTAGGAGCTGTTTTCTGTTATTTTCAGTTGTATTCCGCCGTATTTAGTCGTTTTCTGTTGCTTAGCGCTGTTATCTGCTTACTTTCTGTCGTTTTTAGCTGGATTTGACTCTATTCGGTTGTATTTGGTCATTTTCTACCGTTTACAGCTGTTATCTGCCTGCTTTTTGTTGTTCTTAGCTATTTTCTGTTCTTTTCTTGTTGTATTCGGCTGAATTTAGTCGTTTTCTATTGTTTAGCGCTGTTATCTGCCCGCTTTCTGTTGTTATGCTCTGTTTTCTGTTCTATTTTGTTGTACTCGGTCGCTTTCTAGCGTTTACAGCCGTTATCTGCTTGCTTTCTGTCGTTTTGCGTTAGTTTTGACTCTATTCGGTTGTATTTGGTCATTTTCTACCGTTTACAGCTGCTATCTGCCTGCTTTCTGTTGTTTTTAGCTGTTTTCTACTCATTTTGGTTGTATTCGGCTGTGTTTAGTCGTTTTCTGCTGTTTCCCGCTGTTATCTGCTTGATTTCTGTCGTTTTGAGTTAGTTCTGGCCCTATTCGGTTGTATTTGGTCATTTTCTACCGTTTACAGTCGTTATCTGCTTGATTTCTGTTGTTTTTAGCTATTTTCTGTTCTTTTCTTGTTGTATTCGGCTGAATTTAGTCGTTTTCTATTGTTTAGCGCTGTTATCTGCCCACTTTCTGTTGTTATGCTCTGTTTTCTGCTATTTTCGGATGTATTCGGCTGTGCTTAGTCGTTTTCTCTTGTTTAGCGCTGTTATCTGCTTGCTTTCTGTCGGATTTGGCTCTATTCGGTTGTATTTGGTCGTTTTCTATCGTTTACAGTTGTTATCTACTCGATTTCTGTTGTTTTTGGCTGTTTTCTGTTCTTTTCTTGTTGTATTCGGCTGAATTTAGTCGTTTTTTATTGTTTAGCGCTTTTATCTGCCTTCTTTCTGTTGTTATGCTCTGTTTTCTGTTCTATTTGGTTGTATTCAGTCGTTTTCTACCGTTTACAGCCGTTATCTGCTTGCTTTCTGTTGTTTTGAGAGCTGTTTTCTGTTATTTTCGGAAGTATTCGGCTGTGTTTTGTCGTTTTGTGTTGTTTAGCGCTGTTATCTGCCTGCTTTCTGTTGTTATGCTCTGTTTTCTGTTCTATTCGGCTGTATTTGGTCGTTTCGTACCGTTTACAGTTGTTATCTGCTTGATTTCTGTTGTTTTTAGCTGTTTTCTGTTCTTTTCTTGTTGTATTCTGCTGAATTTAGTCATTTTCTATTGTTTAGCGCTGTTATCTGCCCGCTTTCTGTTGTTATGCTCTGTTTTCTGTTCTATTTGGTTGTACTCGGTCGCTTTCTAGCGTTTACAGCCGTTATCTGCTTGCTTTCTGTCGTTTTGCGTTAGTTTTGACTCTATTCGGTTGTATTTGGTCGCTTTGTACCGTTTACAGTTGTTATCTGCTTGATTTCTGTTGTTTTTAGCTGTTTCTGTCTTTTTCTTGTTGTATTCGGGTGAATTTAGTAGTTTTCTATTGTTTAGCGCTGTTATCTGCCTGCTTTCTGTTGTTATGCTCTGTTTTCTGTTCCATTTGGTTGTATTCGGTCGTTTTCTACCGTTTACAGCCGTTATCTGCTTGCTTTCTGTTGTTCTAGGAGCTGTTTTCTGTTATTTTCGGATGTATTCGGCTGTGTTTTGTCGTTTTCTGTTGTTTAGCGCTGTTATCTGCCTGCTTTCTGTTGTCATGCTCTGTTTTCTGTTCTATTCGGTTGTATTTGGTCATTTTGTACCGTTTACAGTTGTTATCTGCTTGATTTCTGTTGTTTTTAGCTGTTTTCTGTCCTTTTCTTGTTGTATTCGGCTGAATTTAGTCGTTTTCTATTGTTTAGCGCTGTTATCTGCCTGCTTTCTGTTGTTATGCTCTGTTTTCTGTTCTATTTGGTTGTATTCGGTCGTTTTTCTACCGTCTACAGCCGTTATCTGCTTGCTTTCTGTTGTTCTAGGCGCTGTTTTCTGTTATTTTCAGTTGTATTCCGTTGTATTTAGTCGTTTTCTGTTGCTTAGCGCTGTTATCTGCTTACTTTCTGTCGTTTTTAGCCGGATTTGGCTCTATTCGGTTGTATTTGGTCATTTTCTACCGTTTACAGCTGTTATCTGCCTGCTTTCTGTTGTTTTTAGCAGTTTTCTACTCATTTTGGTTGTATTCGGCTGTGTTTAGTCGTTTTCTGCTGTTTCCCGCTGTTATCTGCTTGCTTTCTGTCGTTTTGAGTTAGTTCTGACCCTATTCGGTTGTATTTGGTCGTTTTCTATCGTTTACAGTTGTTATCTGCTTGATTTCTGTTGTTTTTAGCTATTTTCTGTTCTTTTCTTGGTGTATTCGGCTGAATTTAGTCGTTTTCTATTGTTTAGCGCTGTTATCTGCCCGCTTTCTGTTGTTATGCTCTGTTTTCTGTTCTATTTAGTTGTATGCGGCCGTTTCTACCGTTTACAGCCGTTATCTGCTTGCTTTCTGTTGATTTGAGAGCTGTTTCTGTTATTTTCTGATGTATTCGGCTGTGCTTAGTCGTTTTCTCTTGTTTAGCGCTGTTATCTGCTTGCTTTCTGTCGGTTTTGGCTCTATTCGGTTGTATTTGGTCGTTTTCTATCGTTTACAGTTGTTATCTACTCGATTTCTGTTGTTTTTAGCTGTTTTCTGTTCCTTTCTAGTTGTATTCGGCTGAATTTAGTCGTTTTTTATTGTTTAGCGCTTTTATCTGCCTTCTTTCTGTTGTTATGCTCTGTTTTCTGTTCTATTTGGTTGTATTCAGTCGTCTTCTACCGTTTACAGCCGTTATCTGCTTGCTTTATGTTGTTTTGAGAGCTGTTTTCTGTTATTTTCGGATGTATTCGGCTGTGTTTTGTCGTTTTCTGTTGTTTAGCGCTGTTATCTGCCTGCTTTCTGTTGTTATGCTCTGTTTTCTGTTCTATTCGGTGTATTTGGTCGTTTTGTACCGTTTACAGTTGTTATCTGCTTGATTTCTGTTGTTTTAGCTGTTTTCTGTTCTTTTCTTGTTGTATTCTGCTGAATTTAGTCATTTTCTATTGTTTAGCGCTGTTATCTGCCCGCTTTCTGTTGTTATGCTCTGTTTTCTGTTCTATTTGGTTGTACTCGGTCGCTTTCTAGCGTTTACAGCAGTTATCTGCTTGCTTTCTGTCGTTTTGCGTTAGTTTTGACTCTATTCGGTTGTATTTGGTCGCTTTGTACCGTTTACAGTTGTTATCTGCTTGATTTCTGTTGTTTTTAGCTGTTTTCTGTCCTTTTCTTGTTGTATTCGGGTGAATTTAGTAGTTTTTCTATAGTTTAGCGCTGTTATCTGCCTGCTTTCTGTTGTTATGCTCTGTTTTCTGTTCCATTTGGTTGTATTCGGTCGTTTTCTACCGTTTGCAGCCGTTATCTGCTTGCTTTCTGTTGTTCTAGGAGCTGTTTTCTGTTATTTTCGGATGTATTCGGCTGTGTTTTGTCGTTTTCTGTTGTTTAGCGCTGTGATCTGCATGCTTTCTGTTGTCATGCTCTGTTTTCTGTTCTATTCGGTTGTATTTGGTCATTTTGTACCGTTTACAGTTGTTATCTGCTTGATTTCTGTTGTTTTTAGCTGTTTTCTGTCCTTTTCTTGTTGTATTCGGCTGAATTTAGTCGTTTTCTATTGTTTAGCGCTGTTATCTGCCTGCTTTCTGTTGTTATGCTCTGTTTTCTGTTCTATTTGGTTGTATTCGGTCGTTTTCTACCGTCTACAGCCGTTATCTGCTTGCTTTCTGTTGTTCTAGGCGCTGTTTTCTGTTATTTTCAGTTGTATTCCGTTGTATTTGGTCGTTTTCTGTTGCTTAGCGCTGTTATCTGCTTACTTTCTGTCGTTTTTAGCCGGATTTGGCTCTATTCGGTTGTATTTGGTCATTTTCTACCGTTTACAGCTGTTATCTGCCTGCTTTCTGTTGTTTTTAGCAGTTTTCTACTCATTCTGGTTGTTTTCGGCTGTGTTTAGTCGTTTTCTGCTGTTTCCCGCTGTTATCTGCTTGCTTTCTGTCGTTTTGAGTTAGTTCTGACCCTATTCGGTTGTATTTGGTCGTTTTCTATCGTTTACAGTTGTTATCTGCTTGATTTCTGTTGTTTTTAGCTATTTTCTGTTCTTTTCTTGGTGTATTCGGCTGAATTTAGTCGTTTTTCTATTGTTTAGCGCTGTTATCTGCCCGCTTTCTGTTGTTATGCTCTGTTTTCTGTTCTATTTAGTTGTATGCGGCCGTTTCCTACCGTTTACAGCCGTTATCTGCTTGCTTTCTGTCGGTTTTGGCTCTATTCGGTTGTATTTGGTCGTTTTCTATCGTTTACAGTTGTTATCTACTCGATTTCTGTTGTTTTTAGCTGTTTTCTGTTCTTTTCTAGTTGTATTCGGCTGAATTTAGTCGTTTTTTATTGTTTAGCGCTTTTATCTGCCTTCTTTCTGTTGTTATGCTCTGTTTTCTGTTCTATTTGGTTGTATTCAGTCGTCTTCTACCGTTTACAGCCGTTATCTGCTTGCTTTATGTTGTTTTGAGAGCTGTATTCTGTTATTTTCGGATGTATTCGGCTGTGTTTTGTCGTTTTCTGTTGTTTAGCGCTGTTATCTGCCTGCTTTCTGTTGTTATGCTCTGCTTTCTGTTCTATTCGGGTGTATTTGGTCGTTTTGTACCGTTTACAGTTGTTATCTGCTTGATTTCTGTTGTTTTTAGCTGTTTTCTGTTCTTTTCTTGTTGTATTCGGCTGAATTTAGTAATTTTCTATTGTTTAGCGCTGTTATCTGCCTGCTTTCTGTTGTTATGCTCTGTTTTCTGTTCTATTTGGTAGTATTCGGTCGTTTTCTACCGTTTACAGCCGTTATCTGCTTGCTTTCTGTTGCTCTAGGTGCTGTTTTCTGTTATTTTCAGTTGTATTCCGCTGTATTTTGTCGTTTTCTGTTGCTTAGCGCCGTTATCTGCTTACTTTCTGTCGTTTTTAGCTGGATTTTGACTCTATTCGGTTGTATTTGGTCATTTTCTACCGTTTACAGCTGTTATCTGCCTGCTTTTTGTTGTTTTTAGCTATTTTCTGTTCTTTTCTTGTTGTATTCGGCTGAATTTAGTCGTTTTCTATTGTTTAGCGCTGTTATCTGCCCGCTTTCTGTTGTTATGCTCTGTTTTCTGTTCTATTTGGTTGTACTCGGTCATTCTACTCAACCATATAAAAAAAAAATATATATATAAACCGTCATTGAAAGAAACAGTGCAGATGCTTCATATATACACACATATACAGATATATACATAAATCTCTCTCTATTTCATCAATCTATATCTTCCGGGTAACAATAACGGCTGTAAACGGTAGAAAACGACCGAATACAACCAAATAGAACAGAAAACAGAGCATAACACAGAAAGCAGACAGATAACAGCGCTAAACAATAGAAAATGACTAAATTCAGCCGAATACAACAAGAAAAGAACAGAAAACAGCAAAAACAACAGAAATCAAGCAGATAACAACTGTAAACGGTACAAAACGACCAAATACAACCGAATAGAACAGAAAAACAGAGCATAACAACAGAAAGCGGGCAGATAACAGCGCTAAACAATAGAAAACGACTAAATTCAGCCGAATACAACAAGAAAAGAACAGAAATGGCTAAAAAACGACAGAAATCAAGCAGATAACAACTGTAAACGATAGAAAACGACCAAATACTACCGAATGGGGTCAGAACTAACTCAAAACGACAGAAAGCAAGCAGATAGCAGCGATAAACAGCAGAAAACGACTAAACACAGCCGAATACAACCAAAATGAGTAGAAAACAGCTAAAAACAACAGAAAGCAGGAAGATAACAGCTGGAAACGGTAGAAAATGACCAAATACAACCGAATAGAGCCAAATCCGGCTAAAAACGACAGAAAGTAAGCAGATAACAGCGCTAGATAACAGAAAACCACTAAACACAGCGGAATACAACTGAAAATAACAGAAAACAGCTCTTAGAACAACAGAAAGCAAGCAGATAACGGCTGTAAACGGTAGGAAAACGACCGCATACAACCAAATAGAACAGAAAACAGAGCATAACAACAGAAAGCAGGCAGATAACAGCGCTAAACAATAGAAAACGACTAAATTCAGCCGAATACAACAAGAAAAGAACAGAAAATAGCTAAAAACAACAGAAATCAAGCAGATAACGGCCGTAAACGGTAGAAAGCGACCGAATACAACCAAATAGAACAGAAAACAGAGCATAACAACAGAAAGCGGGCAGATAACAGCGCTAAACAATAGAAGACGACTAAATTCAGCCGAATACAACAAGAAAAGAACAGAAAATAGCTAAAAACAACAAAAGGCAGGCAGATAACGGCTGTAAACGGTAGGAAACGGCCGCATACAACTAAATAGAACAGAAAACAGAGCATAACAACAGAAAGCGGGCAGATAACAGCGCTAAACAATAGAAAACGACTAAATTCAGCCGAATACAACAAGAAAAGAACAGAAAATAGCTAAAAACAACAGAAATCAAGCAGATAACAACTGTAAACGATAGAAAACTACCAAATACAACCGAATAGGGTCAGAGCTAACTTAAGACGACAGAAAGCAAGCAGATAACAGCGGGAAACAGCAGCAAACGACTAAACACAGCCGAATACAACCAAAATGAGTAGAAAACAGCTAAAAACAGCAGAAAGCAGGCAGATAACAGCTGTAAACAGTAGAAAATGACCAAATACAACCGAATAGAGCCAAATCCGGCTAAAAACGACAGAAAGTAAGCAGATAACAGCGCTAGACAACAGAAAACCACTAAACACAGCGGAATACAACTGAAAATAACAGAAAACAGCTCCTAGAACAACAGAAAGCAAGCAGCTTGTTCGTCTCGTTTGCCACATGATTTCCTTGTCGTCGTTTCCGCGATAAATGAAACCATCATAAGGGCACCTCAAAGCAGCAGATATTTTTAGCTGTAGGTAATTTAAAATGTAAAGTTCAAAGGTACTTCCCTTCAAGTGTAAAATGCATATTTCTATTATAAGCGAGGCAATGTTTGGATGGACCTAAAAAGGTGAATTATGCCGCTAGGTCTTTCATTCACAGGTCATTGAACAGCCCATTATGAATACAACAAATTCTTCAGTTTTACAACCCCCCCACCCCCCAACCACCCCAAATTCACCCCCACCCAAGAAAAGTAGAAAATAATCAGGAACTCCTGAAACGCCTAAAAACCAAGTTTGAGGAATATCTGATTTTTTTGTTTTTTGCTGATTACTCCGCCGCCAATGCACCGATTTTCAAAATTTTAGCAGCATTACCTACTAGGACTTCACGGCATATCGCTACGCAAATTTCATCACAATCAATGCAGCGGTTACTGAGATTAAGAGGGTAGAAAAACGCGACAGACCGACAGACCGACACATCGACAGAAAGACAGATGGACAGATAGACAGACCGACGGAAATGAGTGACGTGGATTTTCGTTATGTAGACATCATGAAACTAAATGGGAAGTAAACGAGTCGACCAGATCGACGCGTGTGCGAGTTGCTTATATATCAGAGTAAAACTTCTGTGGTGGCTCAATAAATCAAATTACAAGAGCATAACAACAGAAAGCAGGCAGCCACCCTTCTTCGATGTTCCAGGCTGTGGAGGTCCTGTGGAGGTTAGGCGTATCGATTAGTCTAACTGCTCTCTTCTGGGTAGTGTCCAGGAGCTTTAGAGGGTGCTTCGGAGCGCATACCCACACATGGGAGCAATACTCCAACGATGGTCGGATCTGTGCTTTGTAGAAGCAGCAGTTGCTCTGCGTATACAGCTTCCTACAGCGAAACGAGTTGTATGGGTTGTATGTGGAAGAACGAGGCGTACGGGAGAGTTACTCTTCAGATACGTGCACCACAATTTTCGAAGTAGAAATATATGCAATACTCTCTGCTGCATGCAATGACGAGGTGAGAAAGCACAGAGCAGGCGGCTCTGAAAGCCATCTGCGGGCTCAGAACTAGGGCTTCCCTGATTCAGGAGAGCGCGGAGAGACTGGGAGATCTGGGGAGACTGAATAAAGTTACCTTCAGTTCATAGTCATACAGGCATTCTTGGTAATGAGTAGACAGCAGGAAACGTCAGCCCTCAAAAAGTGGGTAACGATACCATAGATGAGCAGCAAAGTGAGGAATACAAACAAGCCAAGGGTATTATAGCCAGGCTGAACACATCTAGATCAGCATGGCAACAGAACCAAGGCTGATGTGCAATCAGAAACCTCGTTGGTGTTCTGAAGGGGCACTGTAGGCTCAGGCGGCACCTATCACTATTAGGAATTCAAGATGACTCCCTATGCATGGGCTGTAGAGACGCCGATGAAACAGCCTACCACTTTCTTGCAGAATGTGAGTTGGTAGGCGAGCTGAGATACGAGATTTTTGGATCTGATAGACTCTAGCCAGAGGAATTACCCTCCCTAAGCTGGGCCGACATACTGGCCTTCCTTAAAAGGTCGGGAAGGTTTGGTAGAGAGGAAGAGCCAGGTAGTGGTGGGCCAAAAAAGGCCTACTGGGACTTACTTGCCAGTCGCGGACGCCCCACAGCTACTACTACTAAATAACAAATAAGAAAATATGTAATTACGTATATCGATTATTATTTTATTTTCTATTATATATTTAAATGACACTGTATCCTGTACATTATTATGATAATAAATCTGCAAGATATGCAAAAAAAGGACAATAAGTCCATAAAATTTATATGCGATGCGACACAAACAGACGCACAGTACGTGACCTAAAATATTCGTAGTGAAACGCTGCTGGTTCATGATTGTGCTCAACTTGGTTGAATATGATGCTACTTCCTTTGTCCACCAACATAACTCTGCAATCCGTCTTTTCAGAGCTGCATTTCCAGTAACTTCTGTCATCTCTTTTGACGAAGAATTTGTACACATAGCCATCAAAAATCAGTCGCTGGCGATTTCCCGCATCGAAGAAATACACTCAGAGAAAAAACTGCACAGTCCTAGCCTGAAGGCCCTTGCACTTTGGCATGAATACAACCTTCTTCACAGATGCTCAAGAAACCTTTCAGTACAGTTCAGTTCTAGCAAGCATGGCATCAAAAGACGGTCTGCGTAGGCGATCGAATGGTTTTTCAATTCCACATCCGGCGGCCTGTACAGTCCGACGAACCTCCACATACGCTCCGATTATCCTTGAGGCCAGGACTGTACAGTTTTTCCTCTGAGGATTGTGGGCCGCTTTACAAACACCTTAAGCCTCAGCCATACTGTTCGCTAAGTTCCTCGTCGAAGTACCTCGTCGAAGTTCCTCGTCGAAGTACCTCGTTAATGTAAGTCGAGAAGTTAGTTGCTTTCTTCCATATTAACGAGCTTTTGTTTATTTTTCATGGCCTGCTAGGTTGCTTGCATGCAGGAAAGTTGAAAAACACCGATTTGACTGAAAATTTGAAATAAAATGAAAACCAAAAGATATTGATATCAAGAATGCTATATCGTTAGAAAGGTAATCAAATTTTACATTTGATTCTTTAAACCAAAATAGGCATTCCCATTTGAAAAAATCAAGTTATCTGTGATTGAAGTTTCCTTAATTTATCCTCTGATTTCTCCAAGTACAAAAAGAATTCAAATTTAGCCGTCTGACCTAAGGTGACGCATTTCACGCTTAGTCGTACCGCAAAGTCAAGGCCTCCTAAGTTTTATAATCGCTGCGATATTCAATTTTTTTCTGATACCTACTTACACCTAAAATTGTGATTTGCGCCTAAACGGTTCGTTCAAAGTTCCATGTATGATACATAAAGTCACACTAGAATTGACCAAGGAATCCAAATATGCCATAATATATAGGGGGTTCCATTCAAAAAAATGTAAAGTTTGATATGAATCACCCTGTATAAACGTCAAAACTTAAGTGAAAATATTTTTACGTTATAGCTCTCAAGGGTCCCTACCTTGGTCAAGTGACAGATTTTTGAAATATTTCTTAGTAAGCCCACAATCCTCCGTCCACGCACTATTGGCCCACCCTGTATAGACTCCCAAGTACCTCACGGACTTACTGGGGATTATCATTTTGCCTCCAAGCTGGAAGTTCACTTCCTCCCTCTCTATCCTATAAACTCGTAGTATCACTGCCTCGTATCACTGCCTCAGTCTTTTCTGGAGCCAAATCTAGGTGGTGATCACCTATCAGTCGTCAATCTTTTGCAAGGCCCGGTTCAACTTGTATGATAGGGATACCTCGTCGTTGGCTGTAGCGACTAAAGTCATCTGCGAAGCCCATCGTTCTAATGCTATCGGGTAGCAGTAGCTTCAATATCCCATCGTACAGGATGTTCCTGAGCGTTGGTCTTAGTGCCGAAATTGGCAGATCTACTTTGGATATAGATATGGTCCTGTCCTCGAAATAACTGCTTGTTATATTACGAAGATATTTCTAGATGTTGCGCCTTCGCAATTCACTCATTATGGTTGCCCCAGGAAGCAGTATTAAAAGCATTCCTGACGTCAAGGGCAACTAGTGTGTGTCATTTATCCTTGGACCTTTCCACTACTCCCATCACTGCCTCAAGGGCGTCGATGGTAGACTTGTCAGTACGAAAACAGAACTGGTACGCCGACAGTCCTTCTCCTTCGTCCAGGTCTGTGAGACGAGGTGAGCCCAGGAGGTTTACCGCCTTTATTGGGCAATATCACCTTGGCTCTTTAAAAGTAGTAACAGATCAGGTAGCACAGGGATCAGTTTTCGGACGATTATCATTTTTAGTATTATATGCTAATGATCTACCTAACTGTACCAAAACCAATAATTGAATTTTGTTTGCCGATTATACAACAATGATCAATAGTGGCTGCACAATAACTCCACTACTTTAACAAAATTGATCGAATATTCGCAGAAGGTTAGTATTTCGACAGGGACGAGCAGCACTATGGTTATTTGATCATTCAGCCAGTAGCGACGGATTAATAAAAGAAAGTGGAATCGAAACGCAATAACTTTGAATGGACTGATCTGATATTAATAAGCTTCTTTTTTAGGCGTTGTAGATATGCTGATAATTTTATAAATAAATTGGGAGGGGATAAAATGGGGGGGGGGGGGGGTGAAAACACATAATTTGGCTGTAATGAAATTTTGAGGAGGAAATATCAAAGAAGTAAAATTTGATCCTTGAACCTAATTATTTCTCAAGATAGTAAAATTTTAGGAAGCATCTGGGAGATGGCTGGTTCTATCCAATAGAATATACTCAAATCATATTTTCTACACCTCTGAAGATCACTTCCCTTCTGAATTCTTTCCGCATTTGAATTTTTTACCCAACATTTTATTATTTATATGATTCTTGGACATCGTAAAAGCTGCTCAGATTTTTTTGTGATTCAAAAATGCTGCAAAATGTTTGCCATGACAGTACTTCGTCTGCTTACTAGAATCGAATGTAAAATGATGCAATTTTTGCCATGATAGTACTTACTCAGCATCTTAGCATGGAAGGTCAGTTGACTGCTAGACTATAACGTTAGTAGGATATCGTTTATATCAGGCATTTGAATCTTGCAACTTTCGCAATGGCATGACGTCGAAAAATATCTGATAAGGCCATGGACAGATAGCCGGGGGTGCTAGGATTATTATTTTTGGCCATGAGGTGGTGGAATGTTAACCTGATTCCTTCTGATAAGCCCTAAAAGTGGAGCTTTGTAATCCGCAATCTAGATTTGTTAGACTAGTGAGCTCATTTTTTCTTGTAGTCTGACAATCCTTTCACATTTTATTTTTTGAGCTCGCCATTATTATGACAAATAGAAATAAGTAGCAAATTAGTCTTGAACAGGTGCTTCGGCTACGCCGTATTCTGTATACATTCGGTCCATCTTGTTTCTAATTTTACTTTCCACACCGTCAGGTGAGGGGAGTATAGTGATCGCGAAAATTTTCGATTTTGGGAGAGTACACTTTTTGGGCGTTTTATGATGTCTACATAACGAAAATCCACGTCACTCATTTCCGTCGTAATCTCAGTAACCGCTGCATGGCCCTAACGTCCTTCTTTGGTCCAAATGAAAAAAAAACAAAATCGTACTCTATAAACATATTTGTGACTGTATTTAAAATACTTCCGGCTCATTCCGCTAGGTAGCTGCACTATACAGGCTGTCTGATAAGTCTAGTGGTTCCTTTGCTGTTTTCCATATGCATTCAAGTTTTCATCATGCATTATCTCATGAATTACATCATTTTAATTGACAGATGTGCTTACCTGACAAAAAAGGTTCCTTAAAAAACACATCACAACAACAATTATGGTGAAAATGCCCAAGAAATTGTAAAAAACAAATACAATACGTCGATTGCATGAGCGAAATCATATCTTTATAAAAGACTGCCCTTGATATTCAGTCGAGGGATAAATACATCACTAAAAATGTGTATCCTAATATTTAGGCAAATCATGTAAATTATTGGTTTTGCTACATCCTTTTAGATCTCAATAATGCCCAGATAATTTTAAAGTAAATCTTCCAAAATCTTAGGAAATCCTCATAAATCTTACTATGAATAATAACACACGCATCAAGAAAACATGTCACGGTAACATCCTAGATCATCAGAAACTAAAATAGAAAATAAACTAATTTGCTATAAACCAAACTTAAAAACTAAACTTGACATGTCTAAGTGATGTGTCAGCTTACAGTTAATGGGTCTAAGCCAAAACTGATTTTTAGTCAAACTTAGTACCTATCTTGATAGAGGTCACGGGGGTGGCTGAGACGCTAATAAAGTTTACATAATATATTGAAATGTATGTGGTTTTTTACGATTGGCCAGTGAAGTGGGATGAAACATATTGAGTTGTTACTTTTATTTGAAACAGTTCTATCGTTTCTGAGATTTACGTTTGATTTTTAGTCACTTCCTAACTCTATGTGAAGCATGTGAATTTAGACGCTCATTTCTCTTAAAACGTCCGTACCGATTTCTACGGCCCCTTTACGGTTGGAGACAACTAAAATTTAGGCGGTAATCTTAAACCGGGAATATGCAATTCAGTTCGTTCCAAGAATCTACCGAGAGCGTCGAATTTTGTTTATCGTCTCTATATAAAACGACATTTAACTTTGAAATACACTATAAAAGTAGGTATATGTCAAAGTAAAAATTTGCTTTACGATTTGATATATTTGTTCTTTCTTGCGTTAATAAGCTAAGTAGAAATCAACAGTTAACTAGGCTATGTATGTTATAGTGTAGAGATAGTCAGATAGGTAGATATATTTCAAAATACAAACACAAATTTGAAACAAGTCAAAGAAAAAGGGGTATCTAGTTGGTAGTCCTATGCAAAACTACACTGTGCT
Source organism: Callosobruchus maculatus (assembly GCA_951848785.1). Classification (NCBI taxonomy): domain Eukaryota; kingdom Metazoa; phylum Arthropoda; class Insecta; order Coleoptera; family Chrysomelidae; genus Callosobruchus; species Callosobruchus maculatus. The sequence continues at coordinate 98 of CATOUR010000743.1, read as the reverse complement.
ACAATGTCAAATTAATACTTGAATAGTCGATTCCGAAAAAGTCTGATCATTACTGACCCCAAAAGATTATACCGTACTTTATCTGAGAATAAAATTTT